>JAODAL010011062.1:0-101905 GCA_025379985.1 Phyllomedusa bahiana | reverse complement strand
CAGCGTTTAACAGAATAATCTGTTGAATCATCTGATGTCGGTGTAAAAGGAGTGCGCTCTTTGACGTTATAGTAGGATCTTGGCCCTCAGCTCGGTTCTTTCAAGCTGGAGCTGACAGGCTGCGTTCCCGCTTCACTAATTTGTTCATTTTTGCCCCTGTAAGTGCCCAGGGAATTGAAGAGTGAAGCAATTCTAAGAGCAACGGCTGTCATGTGCGTGTCATACTAAAACACAGCATTGTATGAAGACCAAACCACGCTCCCTATGCAAATTTGAGCATGGCACTACATTCTACAACACCCTACAGGCTCTCTGAAGCCAGGAAATAGATGTTTTTTTAACGCGATTCGACGCAAATAAGTTCGGGTCGAGATGATTTTTGTCGGAAAATTCAGCGAACTCTCTAGTTGTCAGGTAAAAGCTTCTTGTTTTGAAAAAGACCACAGAGACGTAGTTTAAAGTTACAGATTTGCATTGTAACAAACCATGAGATTTCCAGAACTCTGAGAACAAAATAGAGATGTGCACAGCATCGCATTTGGTATAAACAAAACATCAGCACCAACACCTTATACCTATTGTCAGTAATTGTAGTGAGCAGTTGATGATTTTATTTATTTTTTTTGCAACCATGGAATCTGGGCATCTTGCAGTTATTGAACTTCCCTGAAAACCTAAATATTCCTAAGTAAAATATGAGGTCACCTGTCTAATAGATAAAAACTTGACAGAAAAAAAGGTCATGCAACAGGATCCCTAATGCAACAGTAAAACTACAACATGGTAGCTGAAAAAGAAAGATATCATTGTGTCACAATGACCCAGTCAAAGTCCAGACCTCAACCCAATAGAAATGTGTGACAGGACATTAAAAGGGTTGTGCATTAATAAATGCCCTCAAATCTTAATGAAGTGAAGCAAATTGTAAAGAAGAGTAAGCAAAAATTCCTGATGAACAGTGTGAGAGACTGATAAAAGTTATAGAGAAAAACAAACTTCAAGTTACAGTTTCTCACAAAAGTGAGTACGTCTCACATTTTTGAAAACATTGTATTATATATGTTCCTGAGACCACATTGAAGATAAGGCACTATGAAATAATGTAGAGTAGCTTGTATAACAGTGTAAACCTGGTGTGCCCTCAAATTAACTCAACTCACAACCATCAATGTCTAAAACTCTGCCAGTAAAAGTGAGTACACCCCTAAGAGGGGTGCACTAATATGTATATGCACATATGGCCCCCAAAGTTTTGTGTTGCCACCATTATTTTCCAGCACTTAACTCTCTTGGGCATGGAGTTCACTAGAGCTTCAGAGCTTGTCACTTGAATCCTCTTCCACTCCTCCATGATGACATCACTGAGCTGGTGGATGTTCGAGACCTTGCATTCCTTCACTTTCCATATGAGGATGCCCCACAGATGCTCAATACGGTTGAGGTCTGGACATATGCTTGGCCAGTCCAGCACCTCATTGTTTTGCCCTCATTGTTTTTAGCAAGGCAGTGATCATTTTGGAGGTGTGTTTGGGATCGTTATCATGTTGGAATATTGCTCTGCAGCCCAGTTTCAGAATGGAGGGGATCATGCTCTGCTTCAGTATGTCACAGTACATGTTGGCATTCATGGTTCCCTCACTAAACTGTAGTGCCCCACAGCCGGCAGCATTCATGCAGTCCCAAAGCATGATAGTTCCACCACCAAACTTGACTGTACTCCCCACCTGGTTGCTGTCACACAAGCTTGAGACCATCTGAACCAAATACATTTATTTTGGTATCATCAGAACACAGGACATGGCTCCATTAACCCAAGTCCTCAGTGTGCTTGTCTTCAGCAAACTGTTTGTGGGCCTTCTTGTGCATCATCCTTAGAAGAGGCTTCCTTCTGGGATGACAGCCATGCAGACCAAGTTGATGCAGTGTGCGGCATATGGACGGAGCACTGATAGGCTAATCCTCCCAAACTTTGGGACAATGTCTGGGAGAAGTCTCAATTATGCCCTGAATCCCTGGGAGCGGGTCATTCACTTCATTGTTTTTGGCGTCTATGGGACACACAAACAGTGAGTGCAGACTGAGACTCACTTGACGGCTGTCAGGCAGCAAGTGTAGAAGAGCTGTGATGCCAGGGATGCGTCATAAGTAGAGATGGGCGAATTTCTCAAAAATTTGATTCGCCGACGTTGCCGAATTTTCCGACAAAATTAGTTTCGGTCCGAATTACTTCAGGACGAATTGCGTTAAAAAACAGCTATTTCCATGCTGCACAGAGCCTGTAGGGTGCTGTAGAACATTGTGCTATGCTTAAATATGCAGAGGGAGCTTGGTTTGGTCTTCATACAACATTGTGTTTTAGTATCACACGCATATGACTGCTGCCGCTCTTAGAATCGCTTTGCTATAAAATTCCCTGGGCACTTAAGAGGGCAAAACTGACCAAAATACTGAAGCGGGAATATAGCCTGATAAAGTCATGGCAGCGTCAGCTGGAAAAAAAACAAACTGAGAGCTCAGGTGGCAACATCTGTAGGCCACAGAGTGGCACAGTGAAAGAGTATGGAGGTGATGGCAGCAGCCACAGCAGCATGAGGTCAGACAGTGGCACGATGACATTCTGGAGGTGGCACAAACAGGAGTAGGCCACAGAGTGGCACATGACAGAGTTTGGAGTGGTCACGGCAGGAGCAACAGAAGCAGCATGAAGTCAGACAGTGGCACAATGCCATTCTGGAGGTGGCACAAACATGAGTAGGCCACAGAGTGGCACAATGACAGAGTTTGGAGGTCACGGCAGGAGCAACAGAAGCAGCATGAGGTCAGACAGTGGCACAATGAAAATCTGGAGGTGGCAAAAACAGGAGTAGGCCACAGAGTGGCACAATAACACAAGGTTGAGGGCACGGCACCCGCCACAGCAAAATGAGGTCAGACAGGGGCCCACAATACTTTTGGAAAATTTTGGCAAAAACGGGGAGTAGGCCAAAAGGTGGCACAAATTGACACACGGGGGGGGGCACGGCAGGAGCAACACAGCAGCATGAGGCAGACAGTGGCACAATAAATTTTTTCCTGGAGGTGGCAAAAACGGGGAAGTGGGCCCGGGAATCCCAAAAAACCAGAGTTTTGGAGGTCACGGAGGACAACAAAAAGCGGGAATGAGGTCAACAGTGGCAAAATTTGACTTTCTGGGGGTTGGCAAAAACAGGGGTAGGCCACATGTATAAACAATAACACAGTGTGGATTTTCACAACAGGAGAAAACAGCGGCAGCATGGGGTTTCCAAAAGTGGAAAAAAAAATTGACATTCTGGATTTTGGCACAAAAACAGGAGAGGCCACAGAGTGGCACAATGCCTAGTGGGAAGTCAGGGGCGGAGCAACAGTTTGCAGAATTAGGTCAAAAAGGGGGCAAAATTTAACTTTTCTGGAGGGGCCCAAAACAGGAGTGGGCCAAAGAGTGTCACAATAACCCCAATGTGGAGGGCACGGCAGCAGCCACAGCAGCAAACATGAGGTCAGACAGTGGCAAAATGACATTCTGGAGGTGGCAAAAAAGGAGTGGGCCCCACAGAGTGGGCACAATGACAGAGTGGGGGAGGTCACCCCAGCGCAACGCATGCCCGGTCAGACAGAAAGCACAATTTCAGAGTGTGGGGGGCACGGAAGGGAAAGAAAACGGGCGCAGAAAGGGGAAGGTTTACATTGGCACAATGACACAGTTGGAGGGGGAAAAAAAACAGGAGTAGGCCCCCATGTGGCACAATGACAGAGTGGGAGGTCACAGCGGAGCAACAGCGCAGCATGAGGTCACGCTGGCCAATGACAGGGTGTGGTGGTGCCCGCAGCAGCAGCAGAAAGAGCAGCATGAGGTAATAGATGGGCCAAAGGGACAGAGTGTGGGGGGGGTGGAAATTTTTCAGCCCCTTTAAAAGATGGTGGAAAGGCAGATGGAGAAACTTTTCAGCAGTTTGGGGTGGCATCGGGGTGGGGGCATCAGAAAGGGGCTGGGGCGGGGTATTTTAAACCCCAGACTCATTTCTAAAAAGTTTTGGGGAGGCGTAAATGGCTCTGTAATCTGACCCTAACATTTTTGTATGAAAATCCTGGCCGTCCACGCCTGATTCATCTTGAAAAAAGGCCCAGTCGTTCCACATTTCCCGTAACAAAGCAGCTTCTCCGGGGGGTAACGACCCCTGCTGCCTGACACCCGCTTTGATGCCACACTACGGGCCCGGGGGCGGACAGTTTCCTCCACTGAAAAACTCGGCAAGTTGCGGCCACACATCCATTTTGGCTTTCCCGTAGTCCGCGGATCTTCTAATTGGGGTGGCAGAGTGCTGTCCAAAATGTGTAGAACTATACGCTTGAAAATGTTCTTTTCTGATACATATAATCTAGGTGGAAATCAATTACAATCTATGTCATCAAAAAAATTACGCAAAAATACTCAATTTGATCCTCAAATAATGTCACCATCATTGAAGTATTTGGGGAACTTTTTTAAAAAATGAGGTTTTAAAAAAGGGGGAGACAAAGAAAATCGGGCCCAGAAAAACCCTAAAAAAAAAATTTTGCCCAAAATAGAGAACAAGCTTTAAATCCGCTAAAAAAGGTTAACAACTTATTTTTTAAAAACAGACAAGGGGGGCAAGGTATCATGGATAAGCCCCTTTTTTACGTCCATGGGGTTCCTTTTTTCCCCCGCAATGATACAATAGCCCTCCCAGAAATTAAAGCGGACCCCCCCCAATTAAAAAATTAAATCTAGGGATTTAGTTATATATTCAATGAAGCAGTGGAGTCAGGAATTATTAATACAAAAATTAGAGATTTACTGATTTGCCATAATCCAGTTTTTCCGATTTTTTTTTTTGGGTTTTTAAACCCCCCCCAAGGGGTCATAAAATCCATCCCAGACCCCTCCCTGCGTCCGATAGTGTTCGGGTGTAAATTTCCCGTTGTTTAGACCCAATTACGGCTTTTTTTGTTTTTTTTTTTTTAAACCTACAACACATTTGAAAATCAAAAACCCGAACTGTCTTAGTGACACGGGCCCCAATTTTACACAAATTTAAACAGAGAAAAAAAACCCAAAAAAATTGGATGTGAAATTTTGGGATAAAAAAAATTTAAATTTTTTTTAATATTCCACATATTGAGGGTTGTATGGCAGTAAGAGAGGCTTTTGAATTTTCTTTTAACCAAAATTTAAAAAATTTTTTCATAGAATTTTTAAATGCATTTTTTTGACTAAAATGACGAAGAATTTTTTCAGATTTGGGGAGGATTTTTTTCTTTAAACGCAAGGCACTTCTAGGGGGCTCTCCGGGTACCCCCCATTTTTTTGCCAAATTTATTTACATGACTTCTATTAAAAAGAAATTTTGGGTTTCACACATCCCCAATTTCCCCCAACCCTTTCTTACGGGGGTTTTTAAGAAAAGGGTTTAATTTTTTTCCAAAAATTCGATTCAGGGGACTTCGGCAAATTTTTCCGACAAAATTTTTTTTCGGTCAAAATTTGCTTGGGACAAATTTGGGAAATTAAAAAAAACACTATTTCCAGGTGCACGAGCCTGCGGGTTTGGGTTAGAACTTTGTGCCATGCTTAAATATGTAGGGGGCTTATTTTTGGTTTTCATCCCAATTTTTGTGTTTTAGTTTTAAACACGCAATGACTGCCGCCGCTCTTAGGTCGCTTCATTTAAAAAATTTTTCCCCGGGGCCACTTAAAAAGGGCAAAACTGCCCAAAAAACTGAAGCGGGAATGAAACCCGGGATAAAGTCAGGGCACCCCAAAAGGCGGGAAAAAAAAAACAAGCTGAGAGCTCGTTGGCAACATCAGTGACAGGTGGGGTAGGTGACGGCAGAAACCCCACAGCAAAATAAAGGTCGGGACAGGGGCCCACAAGGGACATTCTGGGGGTGGCAAAAACAGGAGTGGGCCCCACAAAGTGGCACAAGGGAACAGAGAGTGGAGGTGACGGAAAGCAGCACCCATGGGGAAGAGTGGCACAATGCCACAGTTGTGGAGGGCACGTCGGGCAGCCACTAGCCAGCATGAGGTCAACAGGGGCACAAGGACAAGGGGGACACGAAAGCAGCCACAGCGCAGAAATGGGGACAGTGCCAAGGAACATTTTTGGAGGGGGAAAATTTAAGAGAAGGCCACAGAAGGGGCACAATGACACAGTGTGAGGGGCAGGGCCCAGCAGCCACAGCAGCAGCATGAGGCCCATCAGTGGCAAAAATGACATTCTGGAGGGGGAAAAACAATAGTGGGCCCAGATTGGCACAATGACAGAAAAAGGGGAGGTCACGGCAGCAGCGGGCATGGGGCAGAGAGGGGCCCCAATGACAGGGTGTGGAGGTGAGCATCGATTATGAGCGATTCCCAATTAAAGTTCTATGGGGGGAGCAACAACACCTTCTTTAATTACACCCAAAAAAAGGGCTGGAGAAGCTGAAATTAACACCCACAAAGCCCCAAATGGATACGTGTCCCATTTGGAAACCCACATTTGGGGTTTTTAAAAAAAGTCAAGAAAAAAAGTCACAGACCATTCACTATCCCTGTCTTGTACCAACATGACCCTTAAACCTGAAATCCCCCAAAAATTTAAAAAGTCCCAAAAGGCAGAAAGATTTTGAACCATATGTTACTTGAAACGGGCCCATTGAATACCTGCCCGGGAAAACCAGCATAGCCCAAAAACCGGCGCCCCCCCAAATTTTAAAAAAGTGCCGAAAAAGGGAGTCTTTAAACCCACCTTTTTAGTTAAAACTGGAAAACTAATTTATCTGCCCTTTTCCCGCAAAATTGACCTTTAAAACCTGTCTAAACCCCCCGTTTAAAGGGGGCCCCAAAAAAAGGAGTCTTTCAACCACCTTTTTTATTAAAAACGGGCCTTTTGACAAAAAAATTCCTTTCCACAGCATGACCCGGGGCCCGGGATTTAACAGTGGGTGCGGTAAAGAGCCCGGGCCCGGGCCCCCGAAACTAAAACACCAGGTTAAATCCCCGGGATGACCAGAAAAAAAAACTGCCCCTTTGCTAAAGCAGAGTGGGGAAAGGGGAAGTGTGAGAACCCCCCCCCCCAGCCTTCCTCGAAACAAACAAGACCTGGGTAGCGCTTGCCCCTCCTTATGATTTAAGGCCCAATTAAAGTTTCCCACTGGGAAATACTGGGGGTTAAAACGCCCCCTTTTACCCCCAGGTCCCCTTTTGTTTGGGCATTTTTTTTTCTCATTTTACTCAACGGCTGGGGGAAATTGTTTTTTTACTTTTTTTCCTGGGCCGTGCCACCCTACTCCAAAGTCCTCTGAATAAACTACATTTTGGTTAAATTTTCCTTTTACCTCCCTTGTACAATTCAGGGGAATTTTTTACCAGCTATTTTGAATGCAAGTTTTTTGTAGTTTAAATTTTAAAAAAAACATTTTTTTTAAAAAGGATGGGAAACCCAAAAAATGTCTTTGTTTCTCTTTTTTTCATTGTTTTTTTTTAAAAAGGGTTTTTTCAATACAAGGGGAAAATTTAAAGTTGTTAAAGGGTCTTTTCAAAAAAAAGTCATTTTGCAAAATGTTCCCCTTAAAATTTTCCTACCTATTTCTGTTTTTTAAAAAGCACCCTCACCCTTGGCCCCTTTGACAATTGTTAAGAACAAATTCGTTAGAAACAAAAATTTTTTTGAATAGGACCTCTTAAAAGCGCAAAGTCACAGCAAAAAAGCCCCCCAAAAAATTTAAAGCCTGACCCTTGAAACCCCTTTGGACAATTGTTTAAGAACCAAAAGCTGTTAAAAAAACCCCCATTTTTTAGAATAGGACCTGGTTTGGAAAAGCTGCATGTCAAAAGCAAAATGCCCCCAAAAAATTTAAAACATGACCCCATGACCACTTTTGGGCAATTGGGGAAAACAAATGTCGTTAGAAACAAAATTTTTTTGAATTTGGACCTGTAGTTAAAAGCTGATGTCACACAAAATTTCCCCAAAAATTCAAAACATGACCCATGAAACCACTTTTGACAATTGTGGGAAAAACAAATTCCCATTTTGAAACAAAACCCTTTTTTTTTGAAAAAGGACCCGTATATTTTCGCATTTCAAAGCAAAAAAGCCCCCCAAAAATTCCAAACAGAAAACCTTTTACCACTTTGGGCGTTTTTGAAGAACAAATTCTGTTAAAACAACATTTTTTTTTTAAAAAGGAAAACCCGTAGTATTTTCTGCATTTCAAAGCACATGAAACCCCCAAAAAAATTTCAAAAATGACTTCTCTGCCACGTTAAAAAAATTTTGAGGGAGAAAAGCCCCTTAGAAGCCACATTTCCCTTTTCCCAAAAGGGCCGATTATTGCCCGGGATTCACAGTAATGACCCCCCAAAAAATTATAAATTTTGAATTCCAAACCACTATTAAAAATTGTTTAGGGAGAAAAGCCAATTAGAAACCCCCATTTCCCGTTCCCAAAAAGGGCCATAATTAAAAAGCCCGTATCTCAACGCAAAAGCCCTCAAAACCCTTTTTCAATCCCAAAAACTTCTTTAAAATTTAAAAGGGGTAAATGGAATACGGGTTGTATGAAACCTTTAGTCTTTTTTTGTCTCCTCACAGCAAAAGAGAATAAAAGAGGGAAAAAAGAATTAAAAAAATTTCCCGTAAAAAAGATCATTTTTTAAAAAAAAATTTTCAAGAGGAACCCTTTCTGTTTTGAAAAGGAATTTGAAGAGACCGGGAACAAAAAGGTGACCTCGGCAATTTTTGGGGGGCAACATCATCAGAGATCCCTGCCTGAAATTTAAACTTAATGGGAAATCAAACCCATCCACAAATTAAAATTTTGGAAAGCCGGATGCGTTTTTTTCCCGTTTAAAGAAAACCTCAATGTGCTGAAGGTCCGTCGAAATGACGCTGGCTGTGGGCAGGACAACCCTCTATGGCGGAGAGCCAACTCGGACCAATTTGTCCTTTTTTTGGAAAACCCCAAGTCAAATTGGGGGCCCGGGAAAAACATGCAAAAAAAATTGGTTTTTGAGACCCCAAAATATTTGTGCACCCAAAGAAACTTTAAAACTGATCTCTGGTGTTTTGGGTGTGTTCCCTGAAATTTCATGCATTGGTGAGGTTGGGAAACCCAAAAATTGCCAGAGGTTTACCCATTTGGCTTCGCCACCTTGGGCCCGCTGCTGCAGCTACGCCCACTTGGCACCTTTTCTCTGTCCCCGTCGCTGATTTGTTCCCCCCGTGACAAATTTGGGGGAAAGTGAAGCAGACGCAACCCGATGTCTCCAAATTGTCAATCAGCAAGGTTCCCTTTTCCCGCCCTTTTTTTCCTCTTTTTTGGGTGGGTGGAAGGAAAGTTTTGAGTTTTTTTTTTTGTACCGGGGATCCAGGGGGGGTGGCCCCCCCAGTTTTCTGGTTTGGGTTCATTTTTTATGGCCCTTTAATTTCCAAAGGGTCATGTTGGAGGGAAAAGGAGCATCCCAAAAACTCATGTGGGGAAGGGCCTTGAAATTTCCCCCAAACCTCTGGGTCGAGGGCACTTGCAAACTGATCTTCCTTTATCTTCCTCCCCAAATTCGGCCAAAATTTTTTCCAAAAGGGGGTCGGTAACTTTGGTGTCCCGGAAAACCTCCCCCTCCCCCCTCCCCCCCTCCCGCCTCCCGGGACAAACTTCAAAAACAGCCCCCCTTGCCTAAGGGTGATGCACCCGAGAGCTGATGCCCACCTTGCACCAGCTTGGACCCCCAACCCCTGCCCAATGAAGGAAACCCATGGAAAATTTTGAAAATGTCGGGCCTTTGGATTTGACGGAGAAAAAAGGGGTTCCCGGGGCCGCTCGTGTCCGTTCCTCCTCCGTTTGCTGGGGGGAACCTTTTTTTTCAGAATGTCCAACGATCGTTCCAAACTAAAATAAAACCCCAAAAGCTCATGCTGACAAGGGCCCTTGGGGGCACTGGGCCAATTTTTGGGGGCTTCTTCAAAACTGGCAAAAGGGGGTTTTTGCAGAGCTTTTCCCTGCCTCCACTCCGGGGGTTCAACAACCCCCAGGTTTCCCCCCGCTGCTTGTCGGGGGTGTGTCCCCCTTCGTACTGCGTAATGGGAAATTTCGCTGCTGCCACAAAACGCTGGGGGCATGTTGGGGGGTGGAAATTCCCCCGCGTTTGCCCGTCAACAAAGAGCGGTTTTAAGGGGAGGCCGAGCTGGGCGCCAAAAGCAGCCGGGGGACGAAGCAGGGTGCGAACCCGGGGAAGTGCGAACTCAGCCCCGAAGGGCCCTTTTTTCACAGGAAAATCCAGACCCGGGGAGCTCTTTAGAAATTTTTTGGACGACAGGGTTTATGAAAAAATGTGCCAGGAAAGGGATGTGCTCCAGCCTACCGATCTTAAGGGCGGCCAGCAGATTTCGGGCCCCTTTTCGCACACCACCTTTTGGCAACCCAAAATTCTTGGGCACCCCGCCAGCGCTCGGTCTCTTTCCTTTTGAGCCGTTACACTCCTGACCTGTGTGTGGCGGGGCTTCCCAAGGAGATTAAATTTTAACACGGCCTGTTTTCCCCTGGGGACTGGGTTTCCACCAGAGGACCTTGGGGGAAAGGCCCTGCACCCTACCGCAGTTTTTAAGAGCGTGCGCCGAGCCTGGAGCCCCCCCGTCACCCCCAGAGACATCCCCCCAGCTCAACCCCGTGAGCGCACAGAGATTAGCGGCCTTGGGGTGTTTCTAGTCCCCTGTGTCCGGTGGTTTTGGGTGGACCTTTTTCCCGGGCACAGATGCAGACAACGCGCTTGAAAAATTTTTAAAATGACAGGGGGCTGGCCAGGGGGAGGGACGGCTTTTCTGGCAAAGAAATCCCGCTCGGCTCTGGTATTGGGGGCAGGCGAGGGGGCCCGACTGGGGGGGGAAACCCCTCTGTGTTTCCCCCAAACGGAAAAAACAACATTTCCAAGGGGCCCAAAAACCTGGCAAATTGCGACATCCAGGCTTTTGGCTTTGGCTTTGGGTTTTTGGGGTTTAAATTGTTTTTACTCTGCTCCCAAACCTGGAAGACAGACAAGGACTGGCTGCTAGACCGGTCGCTGTACGGCGTGGCAGGTCGTCAAACGGCGGAATGAGAAGGGGTAGGATGGGCCTGGTGAGCGGTGGTACTCTCGGTCGACGGAGGCTGAAGCGGAGGCTTATCCCTGATCATGACTCTGAGAGACATGGCAGGCTGAGGAACGCTTGTGGTTATGAGCTGAGGCGTGAGAGAGAAGGAGGCGGGAGAGAGAGAGGGTGTGAAGTACAATGGTTGGAGGCCCGGCTTCGGTCCTGGCCTTTTTTGTGGGCCAAGTGTTCCCTCCATTTTTTCAACTCATGCAATCAGCTAGCATGAGACAAGACATGTGGGTGGTGGTTAACCACTTAAGGTTCTTGCCTCTACTTAGCGTTTACGCAAAGCGGCCATATGACATCGCTGGGTGAATCAGCAGGCTTTGCGTCAACAGAAAGGCCCAGGTCTTATGAAGGTTCGCTATGTGACCTTATGGTAGACTGGCGCGATATAGCGAGTGAGCGTTTTTTGTCGCTGACCGTGGCTGGCGGAATCATATCCAGCGGACTTTCTGCATCCGCCCTCTCCCTTTTTTTGTGCGGGACCCGTATTGACACACCACCATCGTCTTCCCCTCACTCGTCCACTGATAATGCGCTCGCAAGCAATTCTGCGGAAAAGAACCCAGGATGGATCCGCAATGTTCTCATCATCATCATCATCAACACAGGTGACTGGTCTCCTGACTTTTCTGCAGTCCAGAAGCTGCGGGCTACAAGCAGGTGCACTGCAAGGCGTTGCCGACACAACCGGATTTTTGCCCGATTGACGCTTCCTTCACCTTCTCTGATGGCATCAGTAACTGCGTCAGAGCAAGACCAAATCATCCTCGTGATCTTTTAACAATGCCTTCTGACCCCAACCGCATTTTGTCATCAAAGAGGTCCGCAGAACAATGGATTAATCCACAGTGTGTGGTACACGAATTGACATTTGGGCTGCTTCCAAATGTTTGACGGATGCTGATGACAACATTTGTGGCCGGACTATTTGATGTGCGAGGACGAGAGGTAATTACTGCAGAATATCAAGGTGTGCATTTATCCATGCAGGACAGATTGGGCGACGATGTACGTTCCTTAGAATCACAGTGGCCCAGACCCAGGGAAGGACAGTGCCTGACGATCCTAGCAACTGACGATCCGCTGGCATGCGTGTTGTCGCCAGCACTGGAGGAGCACACCTTCTCCTCGTACCTCTAACCATCCATGTGCTAGCCCCCCTCTTTGCTCGCTTACCACCTGCATTTGCTCCATGTTCCAGAATATAAAAATTTGAGAAGGTATGGAAAAGTTTTGTAAAGTCCACTATTTAAAAGACTGTCAATCTACAGCTATACTCAAATCCTCTAATAAAACCAAATGGCTGATTCAAATTTAACTGCAAGGTGTCCCTATCTAACAAATCTGGACTGGGCAGAAAGTGCCAAAAAACACTGATGCTTTTAAGTTTTGGTATAATAAATGGTATTTTTTTTGCACCGTTTCAATTTCCCTGTGGAGAATATGAATTGGCTTGTTTTTTAAGATTACGTGGTATTGCTGCGATGCAATGGAACAGAATGTTGGTGTGTCAACAAGTCAAAAAACAACGTAACGTTATTTTTCGTATGAATACACGTATATTCTTGCACCTTTCAATTCACCTGTGGATGAATAAGTATTGCTGTTTTCAAAGATATACAGGGATGCTGCGTCATGACAATGCTGGGTGCGCAACAGTCAAAAAAAACACGTAACTGTTAAGTTTTTTCGTAAGAATCAACGGTATTTGTAAGGCAACAAACCACCCTTGCGTGACCTACAAGTATATTTGCTGGATTGTATTTAACTGCAATGGATATATCCACAAGTCCAACTAGTTTAAAATGGGTAAAATTTAAAATTAAACCACATATTCGAAAGTTATACTGATAATAAAAAGTGAGTTATGCACCTAACAAAGAGACCTGCAGTTTACTAGAATGATTGTATCCAAAATAAGTTCAGGCTGCTCAATATCCAGGAAATATTTCAATACAAACTGTTAAAATAAAGATATACCACTACATATGTCTACACAAGTCATGGTGAACTTTATCCAGTGTTCATTATAGAATAAGCTTGTCTGTTGTTCCGCGACCCGCGCGGGTGCCCTTCCCCTGCTCCCCGCCGCCGTGATTTACAGCGGTAGAATGCTCCTTTAAAATATCTCACCTAACTACATAGAATCTTCAAATCTCTAATAAAACTAAATTGGAAGTGATCACAGCAAATAGAAGAGGTTTCTATGTGCCTAAATAGACTAAGTTCGCTGAGCTGTATTGGCCACAGGCAGAGCGCACCGTCCTACTCCAATGATGAACGCGTGAGAGACACCAGAGGCTGAAACAGGAAAACGCTGTTCTATGAAAAACGAGGTCATGGTGGATTTATTCAGCCAATCCGCAACCATATAAACACAACCATACACAACCAGATGCTCAGATTTTAACCTTAATTACGCATGATCTGGCAATTTCCGAACACATAAACAACCTTGCCGATTCAACTTTGTCGATAAAAATCGAGCTTCAACACTAACTCATAACACCGCCAGCCACCAGTTTAATACTTAGTTATTTCTACCAGCAGGACACTGCCAACACCACTTTTTTTTCTGTCCAAACGTTTGTTATTTGCAGAAGCAAATGAGGAACAGATTAATTCAACTGGAACATAAATGAAACGTGTAACCCCTAGTATGAGTGCAAGCTACTGCGTGAGACTGATTGAGAATGCATTTACTTGGTGTACATAAATCTCATTCACTATTAAAAAGCTAGATTTAAAAACACACACAAAATGCACACAACTTTATTTGTATTCATAGTTATAGTTGGATTATTCCAAAGTAAACATTTGTTTCACCTTACACAGACACTAAAGTGCATCTTCTATTCCATTACAGCTTATTTCATGAGTAACAAAGACTACACATTCTTGCTGTAAAATTCAGATTGCTCTGTATAACCAGTCCTGTTAGTGCTCTTCATTCAATACTCTCCTTTGAAGCTGACATTTACAGCAGACTGTGGAATGAAACTGGATTCACATGTGGAATATGATAGCTTTCGCCTGCTCTACTTCAAAACAAGCAGTGGACAGCAAGCTGTTAAACACAGGCGGTTGATAATGCAATGAAAACCTGTAGGAAAATGTCTACATAGTTTATATGATTATAGACCAAAAATCTATATTCTCAAAAACCAGACTACATTACTAGAGAAATATCAAATGAACAACATTCTCTTCATTATATTTAAAAAATACAAGTATGATTATACCTCATCTCAAAGGATATATCCATCTTTGCTGTATTTTTTTTGTGTGCAGTCAGGCATTAAATAGGTTGCAACTTTGCAAATAGTCTTGGTTACAATAACAGAGGCAGAAGGACTAAGACAGCAGTTTCATGAGCCTGCAATTCTCATGATGGTCTCCACAATTTTTTTTTTTTTAGGGGGGAGGGGTGAGGCAGTTTTGACATCTGTACAGTAGCTGTAAAAACAAACGAGTAAGAAAGGCGATTTTTTTTTATTAGTTTATTATGGTTTGATTAGAACAGGAGTTCTTACTCCATTCCACTGATGTCAGGTGAAAACTACAGACCCCTTCTCAGGATAGAACAGCAGATAGTTTTGAGATCTTATATCTGCATGTATTTGTGCTAAAGTGGCTCACGCACAACAAAAAAAAAAGTTCTGAATGTACCTTTAAACATGACCATTTAGAAAATGTCAATCAATTAAAACCTACCTACTTACACCTATTAAGGTGTAACTGTCAATAGACACCAGGTTTAATAAAAAACCCTACCAGCAAAATGAAACTATTATTTTCCCCCTCCTTTCTGATAAAATTCTTTCCTTTTCCTTACTGCTCCCTTAGATCCTAAGCAGAATCCAAGTTGCAGAGGAGTGAAGGAAAACTAACTTTAAAGGTATTGGTCTAACTTATTGATTGTTTTTAACACTACGTCCCGAAACTCCCCTAAAGAAGCACTTATGGCTATCTATCATACCTGAAAAAACTTTGAGACTCATCGTCACATATCATGATTCAGAACATGTTAAAGCTGCCCACGGACTTTCCAAACTGGGTCTCAAATCAGACAGTTCCCTATCCTAACTTTCCTCTCAACGAGCCAATCAGCCTCTCATCTGGGTCACCGACCTCCATTATTCAGAGAGAAAAAAATAAAAAAACAATACCCAATCCCTGCAAAGCTCTGGCCCTTCTTATACAGCCTGTGAGAGTGGGCGGGGAACAGAAACCCAAAATGGAAGCACCCCTTCCTTTCCATATAGGTTAAAATCAATGTACACCAATTATAACGTATGTTTCTGCTCACAAAAACAATTTCTGAAAAAACGTATGCAAACCTGGGTGCACACTGGCAGTCTGGCGGCACACATGTAATTATAACATGTACACAACACAGACCCGCCCCAGCCGGCACATTCTGCAAAAAGGCAATACACTACGTCTAAATCCCTAAAGGAACATCTTACTATCTATCATACAGAAAAAAACTTTGAGACTCTCGTTCACATATCATGATCAGAAACTTTTAAGCTAGCCCACTACTTTTTCCAAGTGGTCTCAAATCGGCCGTCCAATCCTATTCTTTTACCTCTCATCGAGCCAATCAGGCCACCTCACTGTCACCGACCTCCATTATTCAGAGAGAAAAAAAAAAAAAACACCCAACACTGCAAAGCGCCCTTCTTATGACAGCCTGTGAGGAGTGGGCGGGACAGAAACCCAAAATGGAAGCACCCCTTCCTTTCCATATAGGTTAAAATCAATGTAACCAATGTATAAACGTATGTTTCTGCACACAAAAACATTCTGAAAAAACGTAATGCAAACCTGGGTTGCCCTGGCAGGGCTGCGGCACACATGTAATTATACATGAACAACACACAAGACCCGCCGCCAGCGCACATTTTCTATTCTGCAAAAAGGGCAATACACTACGTCGAAAATCCCAAAATAAGCACTATATGCTATCTATCAACATGAAAAAAACTTTGAGACTTCCTCGGTTCACATATCATGATCAAGGAACATATTTAATCTTGACCCACCCTTTCACGAGGTCCAATCAAATCTGGCAGTCCATCCTATCTTTACCCTCAAAATCCGAGCCAATCAGGCCTCTCAACTGGGTCACCCGACCGTCCATTATTCAGAGAGAAAAAAATAAAAAAATCACCCAAACCGCAAAGCTGCCCTTCTATATGACAGCCAGTGATAGTGGGCGGTGACAGAAACCCAAAATGGAAGCAAACCCCTTCCTATTCCATATAGGTTAAAATCAATGTACAACCAAGTATAACGTAATGTTTCTGCACACAAAAAACATTTCTGAAAAAACGTATGCAAACCTGGGTGCCCACTGTGCAGGGCAGCGGCACACATGTAAATTAATACATTGTACACACACAGACCGCCGCCAGCGGCACATTATCTTCTGCAAAAAGGGCAATACACACTAAACGACCGAAATCCCTAAAGAAGCACTTATGCTATCTATCAAAACATGAAAAAACTTTGAGCTCACGGTTTCACATAACAGGAAACATCAACATGTTTAAGCTGCCCACAGACATTCAACAACGGTGGTCTCAAATCGGCATCCTATCTAAAAATACCTTTTTTTTAACCTCTCAATCGAGCCCAAT
Organism: Phyllomedusa bahiana; assembly: GCA_025379985.1. Lineage (NCBI taxonomy): Eukaryota > Metazoa > Chordata > Amphibia > Anura > Hylidae > Phyllomedusa > Phyllomedusa bahiana. Next base: position 85,101 of record JAODAL010011062.1, on the reverse strand, counting down.
CAGGCCTCTCACCTCCGGGTCACCGACCTCCACGATTCAGAGAGAAAAAATAAAAAAACAACCCAACCGTCAAAGCTGCCCTTCTTATACAGCCTGTGAGAGTGGGCGGGGACAGAAAACCCAAAATTGAAGCACCCCTTCCTTTCCATATAGGTTAAAAATCAAAGTACAACCAAGTATAACGTATGTTTCTGCACACAAAAAACATTTCTGAAAAACGTATGCAAAACCTGTGCCACTGGGGGCTGGCGGCCACACTTGTAATTATACATGTACACACCACAGACCCCGCCCGCCAGCGGCACATTCTGCAAAAAGGGCAATACACTACGTCGAAATCCCTAAAGAAGCACTTATGCTATCTACAATACATGAAAAAACTTTGAGACTCTTCGTTCACATATCATGATCAGAACATGTTTAAGCTGCCCACGACTTTCCAACGTGGTCCTTCAAATCGGGCATGTCCTATCCAATCTTTACCTCTCAATCGAGCAATCATGCCTCTCACTGGGTCACCGACCTCCATTCTTCAGAAGAAAAAAATAAAAAAACACCCAACCTGCAAAGCTGCCCTTCTTATGACAGCCTGTAGAGTGGGCGGGGACAGGAAACCCAAAATGCAAGCAACCCTTCCTTCACATATAGGTTAAAATCAATGTACACCAAGAATAACGTATGTTTCTGCACACAAAAACATTTCTGAAAAAAACGTATGCAAACCTGGGTGCCCCTGGCAGTGCTGCGGCACACATGTAATTAACATGTACACACACTAGAACCGCCGCCAGCGGCACATTTCTGCAAAAAGGCAATACACCTAACGCGAAATCGCCTAAATGAAGCACTTATGCTATCTTCATACATGAAAAAACTTGAACTCCGGTTCACATATCATTGATCATAAAACTGTTTAGCTGCCCACAGACTTTCAACGTGGTCTCAAATCGGCAGCCTATCTATCTTTACCTCTCAATAATCGAGCCAATCAGCTCTCACTGGGCACCGACCTCCATTATCAGAGAGAAAAAATAAAAAAACACCCAACCTGCAAAGCTGGCCCTTCTTATGACAGCCTGTGAGAGTGGGGCGGGGACAGAAACCCAAAATGGAAAGCTACCCCTTCCTTTCCATATAGATAAAATCAATTACACCAAGTAAACGTATGTTTTTCCTTCTGCACAACAAAAACATTTTCTTGAAAAAAACGAGTATTGCAAACCTGGGTAGCCCCTGGCAGGGCTGCTGCACACATGAATTTATACATTGTACACACAAGACCCGCCGCCAGCGGCACATTTCTGCAAAAAGGGCAATAGCACACGACGAAATCCCAAATAACACATATGCTAGCTATCATACATGAAAAAACTTTGAGACTCTCGGTCACATATCATATCAAACATGGGTTTTAAGCTGCCCACAGACTTTCAACGTGGTCTCAAATCGGAGCAGTCCTATCCTATCTTTACCTCGTCAATCAGCCAAATCAGGCCTCTCAACTGAGTCACCCGACCTCCATTATTTCAGAGAGAAAAAATAAAAAAAACACCCATACCTGCAAAGCAGGCCCTTTCTTAAGAACAGCCTGTGAAGTGGCGGGGACAGAAACCCAATATGGAAGACACCCCTGTCCTTTCATAAAGGGTTAAAATCAAAGTACACCAAGATAGACGTAATGTTTCTGTTCCAAGAAGGCAGCATTGCAGTTGGGTGTTTTTTTCTTATTTTTCTCTCTGAATAATGAGGTCGGTGACCCAGTGAGAGGCCTGATTGGCTCGATTTTAGAGTGTAAAGAAAGGATAGGACGCCCTATATGAAACCACGTTGAAAGTCGTGGGCAGCATAAAACTGTTCTGATCCTGATATGTAACCGAGAGTCCACAAAGTTTTTTCATGTATTGATAGATAGCATAGTGCTTCTTTAGGGATTTCGACGAGTGGTATGCCTTTTTTGCAGAAATGGCCGCTGGCCGGTCTGTGTGTGTAACATGTATAAGTTACATGTTGCCCCAGGCCCTGCCCAGTGGCACCCCAGGTTTGCATACGTTTTTCAGAAATGTTTTTTTGTGTGCAGAAACATACTTATACTTGTGTAACATTGATTTTAAGCCTATATGGAAAGGAAGGGTGCTCCAATTTGGGTTTCTTCCCCGCCCCACCTCCTCACAGGCTGTCATAAGAAGGGCATGGCTTTGCAGGTTGGTTGTTTTTTTTATTTTTTTCTCTCTGAATATGGAGGTCGTGACCCAGTGAGAGGCCTGATTGGCTCGATTGAGAGGTAAAGATAGGATAGGCTGCCCATTTTGAGACACGTTGAAAGTCGTTGGGCAGCTTAAACATGTTCTGATCATGATAAGTTTGAACCGAGAGTCGTCAAAGTTTTTTCATTATATAGATCATAGTTGCTTCTTTAGGTATTTTCGACGTAAGTGTATTGCCCTTTTGTCAGAAATGTGCCGCTGGCGGCGGTCAGTGTGTGTACATGTATAATTACATGTGTGCCGCAGCCCGCCATGGCACCCAGGTTGCATACGTTTTTTCAGAAATTTTTGTGTGCATAAACATACGTTAATACTTGGTGTACATTGATTTTTAACCTATATGGAAGAAGGGGTTGCTTCCATTTGGGTTTCTTCCCCGCCCCTCTCACAGGCTGTCGATAAGAAGGGCAGCTTTGCAGGTGTGGTTTTTTTATTTTTTCTCTCTAGGAATAATGGAGTCGGTGACCCATGAGAGGCCTGATTGCTCGATTGAGTAGGTAAAGATAGGATAGACTGCCCGATAGAGACACGTTGAAAGTCGTGGGCAGCTTAAACATGTTCTGAACATGGATATGTTAACCGAGAGTCTCAAAGTTTTTTCATGTATGATAGATAGCATAAGTGCTTCTTAGGGATTTCGATCGTAGTGTATTGCCCTTATTGCAGAAATGTGCCGCTGGCGCGGTCTGTGTGTGTAAATGTAAAATTACATGTGTGGCCGCAGCCCTGCCAGTGGCACCCAGGTTGCATACGTTTTTTCAGAATGTTTTGTGTGCAGAAACATACGTTATACTTGGTGTACATTGAATTTTAACCATATATTGAAAGGAGAGGGGTTGCTTCCATTTTGGGTTTCTGTCCCCCGCCCCACACTCACAAGGCTGTCATATAAGAAGGGCAGCTTTTCAGGTGTGTGATTTTTTTATTGATTTCTCTCTGAAAAGTGAGTCTGAGAGACCACACGTGAGAGGCCTGATTGGCTCGATTGAGAGGTAAAGATAGGAAGACTGTCCGATTTGTAGACCCCTGTGAAAGTCGTGGGCAGCTTAACATGTTTCTGATCATGATATGTGAACCGAGAGTCTCAAGTTTTTTCATAACTTATGTTTAACGCACATTTAATGGTTAAACACATTTTAGTAGTATTTTTGGTTATTGTATTTTTTTAATTTTCCATCTCCTTTCAGTATTTTTTTTATTATCCTTAAGTCCTTCCTGCAGTTTTTTCACTTTGGCCATTTAAGCCTAATACTCGTCTGGACACTCACTGTTTCTGTTTAGAAGCTTTTAGCAGTGGTGCTCATTATCCCCAGTAAAACAGGGTCCAAACTGAAAGAAGACACCAATGTGAACAATAACACAGAAACCTCCCAGTACACAAGAGGAGATGTCACAGCTCCCCCTCTCCCTCTTCGCCTTCTATCAGTTAAAACTTCTCCAATACACGTCTATGGGACATAATCCTGTCTTAAAATCCCTATGGCATGAAGCTGCGTAAAGTATCTATCTGACTGCTGTAAAGCAGTACAGCAAATGGCTTCCCCACAATCATATATAGACACGGCCGAATAGAAGAAATCTACAATCAGGAAATAAAACGACAGAGAGGAAAAGAATATGGATCAGGGTCTTGATTTAATAAGTAAAAAAAAAAAATTGGCGACATATTCCCTTTAACGGTTTAGGTTATAAAGAGGGGCTGAAGAGGCCGATATACAGACAGTGTTGACTATATAGAGTGTGTCTTATTCACCTCTGTGAAGGACTCTCGGCTACATAGCTCCTTACTGCTCTTTGATGCCCTCAATGCTGCTGGTAAGCCTCTTAGAGGCAATCACAAAGCGTCTTATTTACTCCAAGTACTGGCATGCTGTAACCGGGTTCATTGCACTGACAAAATTGCACATTTGTGTGTAATTTCAATGCAAAAGCAACGTACAATGGCCAAAGGCAGATTTCTGGTTTCCTACTTTTACTTTTTGGTAAGGCCAAAATTGGCCCTTTAAAGAATAGACATGTCAATTGTTTTCCATTTCACGCAAAATGATTTGTACAATATTTTTTTCGTTTGGGACGACAGAACCTTTAAAAGAAATTTGGAAACTGGACGTTGTTTTGGATGTATTTTGATCCAAAATTTACTTTTTTTAATAAAAAACCTGATTTTTCACTTCCTGCCCCTCCCCATAAACTACTATGGACAGCTATACCTAAGCACAGTAAAACAGAAAAAGCGGGAAAAGGGAAGTTTCCCCTTGCGTTTTTTTAAAAAGGTACCCAAAGCAATTTAAATGGCTTTTAAAAAACGCCAAGTATTGCTGATATTATGTTCTACTGGAGGATTTTTGTCACTTCAAGATCAAACCCTAGGGGTGCCCTGACAAATAAATACCCCCCCAAAATTAAAGGAAACCCGGTTTTGGAACAGGAGTTCAAGAAGTAATTCTTTAGACAATTGAGATTAAATTACAGCAATATTGTGGTAAAAAAAAAAAATTTCTATATTCAGTGACTTTTTTTTTTTTACTTTATAATTTTCTTGTGTTCATCTGTGTTGGTTGTATTTATCGACTTAAAAAGTAAAAAAAACACCCATATCAATGTGTGATACGGGGAAACCACATTCAAGAGGTTGTCTCACTACATTTATTCATCTTACCTAAGCCCCTTTTTTCTTGGTTTCATTTTGAAATTCAGGGGCTGTTTTACTTTTTTTCAATTTAGGCAGCAGTAAAGCCAGGCCGGTAGCAATAGAAAACCCCAATGCTGGCAGCCTACCCGGAGAATTAAAAAAGGTCTTAATAAAAGTGACCTGAGGACTGTTGCAGCCCATAAAAGGGGGGAATATCTGGGAAAGGGGAAAGGACACTGTTAATGGCAAAATATTGAAAAAGTGATTTTTTTTTTGCACGTTTTTAACAGAAAAAGAAATTTTTTTGGGAATTTGAGAAAAACCCCTTTAAGGGTTTCCCTTTTTTTTCCCCCACTTTTTTATGCTTAAATTTATAATTTAAAATACGCTGACTGGGAACACTAGTTTTTGCCTTTTTCCCCTTTTTAAAATTAAAAGAAACTTCACTTGACCAAAATTCCCAAGTTTCCCCTTTTGGGGGGCCAAGTTTCCCCCAAAAGACTGTAAGCCCCTTTTTAATTTTCAGACAACTGTGCATCCTTAAACTTGTGCCTGTATATTTTATTATTTAAATCCAACGTCAGTGTGATTACATAGCATTTCTCTATTTTGGCATCATGAAATAACTCAAACAAGGGCATGTTTTTTTCCAGATAAGAGTGTTCAGCTATTGAAAACCTGGTCTGTGGCAAAGCACAAAACAAGAAAGGGTTTTAAACCCGGTTTTTAATTTTCCTTTAACTTCGTCATCTAACCCGTGGCCAAATTTCCCAGTTTCTGGGGCCCAAAAAGGGGGTATTTTTTTTTTTTAGAACTGGTAATATTGTGTGCGTTTATCTATTTATCTAGCTTTCTTATCTGAAGATACCACTGTTTTGGGATTATAAAACAATTTGGGTTTTTTGGGGTTTTATTGGGAAAAGATTAAAATTTCCTTTTTTTTAGTTCAAAAACCCAAAAGGAAAATTTGACATAATTTGAGTTAAAAAAGCAAGTCGCCGAAATTAAAAAATAAAGGGGAGAAATTTAAAAAGGTAATTTTAATTTTTTCCCCTCACCCCCAAAACCAAAAATTTTTTTTCTTTTTTTAACAAATATTAAAGTGTATTTCAGAAAACAAAAGAGAATGTAAAGAAATAAATTTGGGTTTAAATAAATTCACCCTTTAAAACAAGAAAAATTCTACTGGATTTTAGGAGACTGTTAAATTTTTTTTTTTTTTTTTACCTTCACTTAGGGTGGGTTCACACAATGTTGCCGCAATGGTTTTTAAAAAATTTAATTTACTTTCTATAGAAATTTGAGCTTTTTTAGCAGAGCTGCTGCAATGCATGTTTCCCCTCCCTTTACCCAAATCAAAAACAAAAAAGGACCAAGGCCCTCCTAAATCAAGGTACCATTTTGTGTGTGTTTATGTGTATAATTATTATGTAATATATCTTTAATATGCAAATCACAAAAATAAAATAACAGACTGCTTTGTGGAGCACTTTTTTGCCATTTTTCATTGCCCATGGAAAGTAATTTTTTTGTATTTCCCCATTCCCCATCTTTAAAAAAGAAATTTGGGAGAAAACTGGCCCTTTTACAGCCACCCTGTGCCACATTTTTTGAAATTTAAAACACAAAACATGAAAAGCCAAAAAGGGGAAAACACTTTATTGATGACCAGTAGGGCAACAAATTGTCCATATCACAGGGTGCATCTATAAACCTGAAAATAGGATGTCTAGACACTCTGTTCATTCAATTCACTTACAGTCCTGTTGATATCCAAGGCAGACAGCGTAAACAGCCTTCTCCCAGCTTTCTCTATTCCACAGCTGAAGTGAGGATTTTTACAAACTGTCATCAGAAGAAAACACACAGGGGCGGACTGACATTGCCTGCAGAATTAAAATCCCGAAAAAACAGAAAATAAAACGACAAGATTTAATAACACAATGACCAAGTCACAGGCCAAATGTGTTTACAGAACGGCTTCCCTTCCAAAATTTGCTATAGAACATTAGCAACCTCCCCCCATATACACTTCCTCTCAAACTAAAGCTCCACTTTTGGATAAGGCAAATGAAATGGTTTTTCAAAACCCACACGGATATCTCTTGCCCCTTTTGGGTTTTGATGGAGCATAGAATTTCAGGAGATGCATCCACAGATAGTAGACTCCACCATATACTTCATAAATACATCTTGACAACTTCCAGCCTTGTCTTCAGACAAAAACATGTCACCTTTAAAAAAAAAAAAATACAATAAATAAAATTAACATTATTCTGGGCTAAAACCAACTCTTTTTTTTGGTTTTGAAACAAAAAAAAACACAATGGCATAGCAAAACAAAGGGGTAAGTGGAGATGTATAAGAGTAAAACCAAATCTAGGAAACTTCATAGTAGGGTTTAGGGAAAGAACAGAAGGCAGTTAATACTGAAATGCCCAACCCTCCTTTACTAAAAAACTCATTTTAATCTTTAATAGTTTTGCATTTTATTTAAAATATTATCCCCGGACATACAAAGGGTTTTTTTAATTATACAACCCCTGTCCCTTTTAAGAAAGTGAAAGGGAAGGATTTGAACCCAACCCCAAAGTTGGCCTTTTTATATACAACCTGGTTTCTCTGAAAATTTTGATCTGTGCAGGTCCAAGATAATAAATCTGGTGCAGGTTAGACAGTTGAGAGTTAGGGTATGTTCACATGGCTTATTTTGCGGCGCATTTCGCGGTGTACTGTGCTCTAATACGAGCGAAATGCGTCCCCCTCATTTCGGTAATCCCAATTCTTTTTAGGAATCGGAGTAAAGCCTCCCCTTCCCGGCGTACAAAAGATTATATTTTTCGCCCCCCGGGGGGGTAAGTGACATGATAAGGGTCTTGGGGCCGCGGACCCATCCGGCGCTCGAGTACACAGACAGCGGAGCCGCTAACACCGGGGAATTGCGGGGCGTACAGTACACCCCACAATTAAGCCGTGTGAACTTACCCTTTGTGTTGAACTGCCAAACTGTGTCGTCTTTCGCTTTATCAACAATGGCAGATGTGGGGCATTGTAAGACTGTCTAATGCAATTATACTTTTTTTTTTTTTTTTTTTTGTTTTTCTTATTCAAGATAACTTTGCCAAAAAAAATTTGGGCCAATTATCAGGCTATGCCCCCCTTACCAAACATCCCCACACCTATTTCATATACCACAACAATATACCTTAATTCCCCTCCTAATCCAAATTCTCGAATATACCAAAACAACTTTCCCCACCAACCACTTAATTCCCTCAATTTCACACACATACACCTCCCCACACCACCTCTTTTCCAAAAACCATACCAACTACAAAAATATAACACTCCAACTTTTTATATTACATTCCACAATTCACCTAAATTCTTCATTAATTCACACCCCTCAACTCAAATTAAACCAATATAATAGAGACTCCCACCACCACCCATATCCCACACAAATTACACAAATAATAATCCTACCAATTTACCTAATTAATCATTTTACAATCTACACCACCATCGCTATATCACATTAAAAAACTTATACCATATTCAAAAACTCATATATCCAACATACAATCCCACCTTACAAACTCTACCTTAATACCACACTAATACAATAAAAATATAAAACATATTAACTCTACCCCACTTTAAAACCCTAACATCTCTCACTTACTATATGTCATTACATACTCATTATCATTATAACCTTATAATTAAATTTTATAACAATAAATTAACCTATCACATCCTATTTAATAACACTTATTCAAAAATCATTAAAACTATTACACATAACACTATATACCCAATATCACACATAACAATAATTAAACTCCTTTATACCCCACTTAACCCAAAAACAACACAAATCAAAATATACAAACCCCCACACCCCCCACAACCAACCACAACAATACCCAACACTTTCATCCCACCCTATCATTCTCACTAAACAAATTAAAACATCCATTACCCACAACAATTTCCCCTCTTTCACAACCTAAAACAAACCAAACCATCACCATCACCCATCCAATTTACTCTCCCACATAAACATAAAACCATAACTCTACAATCACTGCTCGTTATACATTTCATGTGCTATTATCATATCCGAGATTTATGCCCCCCCGCTCTTATTACCAGTTCAGCTATTACAGGAATCTTTAAAGACTTAGCATTGGCCACAAAGGAAGCTTACACAGGATGGAATGTAACTGGTTTAAAAAACTACAGGAATGAGGTGCTTTCTGATCCTATATTGATAGAATGCTGCGGTATACAAGTCTTATTACAGTCCCATCTTATGTGCTCATAGCAGACGAATGGACCAGCTTCAAAAAAAGTTGAATATAGATGCACCCAGAAATAGGACACATAATTAGTTAGTCTAATCAGTACATACTGTAAGTGTATAATAATTTAGATGTTCAGTTGTACAGGAAAAAATGACAAATGTTATACAGGCCACATTGCTAAATCGGAGTGACTTTGTCCTATTCAGAGGGTCACTCTGTGGGTGCAGGAAAAGTTTTGCTGGGAAGTGTGTGGTGAAAAAAAAGCTTAAAAATAAAGATGTCCACTGCTACACGAAACAACCCATAGGGAGATAATGCTGCATGTTAAAGATGCACAGCTTAAGCTTCTGTTCAGGCAGGCTCATAGCAGACTGAATACCAGTGCACACACAAAACACACAAAACACCACACACTTAAAAGCGGTCGACAGAGCTGGAAAATGTGAACGGCTAACAGAAACAAAGCCAATATTGTGCAGGACAAATTCAGTCCTCAACTGATCTAATCTTTCTTATTATGGGTTATGCTGTCGCGCTCTCACTCGTTGCTTACAAATTTATTTTTTGTAAAAAAAGTACTTGATTGTGTTTAGTGAAACATTGATGAAGAAGTGAGGGTGTTGTGCACACCGTGTTGGATCCCGATTTTGATCTGTTTTTTTTTGGTGCGTGTTTCAAGGACTAAACGACCCAAACACGCCATCTTACAATGAGTAGTGTGGTTTTACACATGTCAATCTTGATCCGAAAAAAGACGCAGCAGACGCCCTATTTAAAAAACTAAGGGGTTTGGGATCCTGCGCAGCGGAAATGCAACCAAACACGGAAAAATGAGCGTGGGATGATTTAATAGCGCTTTTTGGATACAACACGCCGTACGTGAACATGCCCTAAGTATTGAGAGTACCTGTCAGTAGTTTATACGCCCTTGCGGAGGACAGCACAAGCTAGTGTCGACCTTGCTGTTTCCAGTGGGTGTGTCCTTTATTTCTGTAAGAGCTGGAGTTTTAGAGCATTTACCCTCAAATTCTGCAGTTTTTCAGCAAGAAAAAGAGCCAGCTTATTCAGGAGCATGTGTTAGCCCGCCCACCCGAGGCTTAGTCCCTCCCACCTGACCCCCCCCCCAGTTTTGTTACTGCTTATACCTAATCAAAGTTAAATAGGTTAATCAGAGTTGTTGAGGGTGGGCTAGGGCTAGCCTCAGGTGGGCGGGCCATGAATTTTAACAAGACTCATCATGAACTACTTTTCTGGCTGCAAACTGCAAGGTTTGAGAACTAAATACCTGTAAAAACTACAACATCTTTCCAGAATAAGGGACACAGTGTGGACAACAGCATGTTTCTGACAGTCTTGTCTTGTGCTAGGGATGTCATAACTTGGGACAGGTTCTCTAAGTTCATATTTGACAAAAAGATTCATTTCACATCAATTAGCTTACACCTGTCAAGATGTAGCTCCTCAGATAGTAGTTAAGAAAGCTATGGAAATTGTACAGATCATTTTTTCATGTTCTATTGGACACATAATGGCTGGCCCAAGAAACAGCTGCGTAGGCCATTGAACCAAGTTTGTAGTTTAAATAAAATTTAGATTTATGAAACACATGCGGGATCAGGGTATTTACCTCTAGGATACTTTAATAGTCCCACAATGCTTTTTGCCAGAATCTCTAGAAAGATTTGCTTTGCCACTTTAGAAATTATAGAAATCACAAAGTTCAGTTTAGGACTAATGAGTGATTTTGTATAGCTGTCAGTGAATGTATCCATTTTATCTATTATATGTAAATACCTGCTCTGTTTATTTGTTTAGTTTTAACTCCATTGCCACCTGGCAGTGTGAATGGTACATGGCACATACGTGCAGGTGCCAGTAATTAAACCAGCATGGTTGGGAGTACAGTTATAAAACCAGCAATTTAATGCTTTAGATGCCACAGCAATCTCAGTGTGTGGTATCTAAATAAATGAGGAATGGTGCGGTTGCCCTGTTCTTACTCAACGGTCAGACAACCTCAGTGAGGAAAATTACAGGTGCCAAGCAGTTCCCATGGCAGCCAATAGCAAAAAATAAAAAAAAAAAAAAAAAAAAAAAATGCTTCGCATACAGGCCAGATTATGCCTATATCAAGAAGTATAATGGAGCGCCTTCTTGGTACAACTTTCTGTCTAATAACAGAGGTAAAACGCAGACTAGTGTACGAGCGATCTTGCTCCCTTGGCGGATTACATGTACAAGAAAAATAAATAAATAATGAAATATGAATATTAAAGCTCAAAACACCTTTCTTGTTTTTACAAATTAAGAAAGCTACACAATTGGCATCAATGCCGTCATACAAGTTGATTAAATATATATATTTATTCGCGCTCATGAAGGAAAAAGAAAAAAATCTGGATGTGCCAAAATTGCAGTACTAAAACACTACAATTTGTAATCCACGGAAGTGTAGCGACCTGTAGAAAAATAGATAGGTCATTAGTACATAATCAAAACCCTACAGCAGTGGCGCAATTGCAGCTTTGTTTCACCCCAGATGGATTTTTTTCGGGGGTTTCCCAGTACTTTATGTTGTGGTCAATGATCTCATTAATCCCACAAAAAAAATAAACCCTCTCAGACAACTATGTAGATTTTGACTTCTCTAAAGGCCTCGTTCACCACGGCTTATTTGGGACTGATTTCAGCCCCCCCATTTGCGCTCCAATACGGCTGAAATCTTTCCATGACATTTGGTTATCCACAGTTCTCATAGAGAACTAGGGATTCCTGTTCTCCCCTCCCCGCTCGGCGACTCCGCGAGCTGGGAGAATAGGGAAAGCGACGATTGCACATTATTTACGGAGTGTACGGCGCATGAACAGAATGAATGTCTATGGTGATGGCTGGCTCAAGCTGGCCGCCTTCCCTGCCACGCTGGACGGCCGCCGGCGTATTGCGGGTGAAATCACGCGCACGCACTCTCGCGCTCACGCGCGCGTGGCAAAAAGCCGTGTGAATGAGGAATTAGAGTTAGAGAATATCTCGATCTCCATGCTTTTGACCACAAGTTTATGGTTACTGGCCACCTCTGCAATTAAGGCTGCCAGCAAGGTTGGGAAGAGGTCACTCCCTTACTGTGTTACCATTAGTAGTGTGTGTGCTTATTTACATTACTTCCAACAACCTCTTTAACCCTTCAGAGCTCTGTAGCCTTGTGCACTACTGGTTTACAGAGCTCCTACACATGTCCCTCACAGGATCAGCTTGGAATAGCAGAGCAGATATTGCCAATCACTGCTCTAGAACCTACCCACAGCATAATCAGGAAGCGAGAGTCTGAAGCTGGGCCTGTGGGTTTGCTGAAAAATAACATGGCAGGAAACCCCTTAATTTTTATTTGCAGTCTATACAGCATAGTAATATTAAAGCTTTGTTTACATATATGCTATTAGAACAACTTGGTGTAATCATGACTAGTGATCTTTTGATAAATGTCAATATTGGAGTAGGAGATACGTTAAACTGTACACAAAACTGATACATGACCACTATTTGTGGTGTGTTCGTTTCCCTAGGAAGCATTTTAGTCCTGTTAGTTTTATGTTTTTTTTTACAAATTAGACCTCATTACCAGTTTTTAAAGTTAGAAGACCCTCCTGCATAGGGGATTGACAGTTCTTGGAAAAGTAATGTGGCATAAAGTTTAGAAAACTTAGATTATTGTAGAAACCTATAGATGTGAAGTCACTTATCAAAAAAAAAGAAACTATGAAATAAAAAGCTAATCATTTGGTAAGACATTGGTAGGAGGTACTCTTGATGCCAGGGCAGTGTCAGAGTCTGGGTTGGTGCCCATTTTGGAGTCGTTATAAAATGAACTGACTAAAATATATAACAAAATTTGACCAGTTTGTTGAATGCAGTGTCAAGAGCAAGTGGAATTTGGTCTCGCCAGTGCTACTTGAGGCCACACCACCTTTGTTGGATGAGGCGCTGAAGCGCCTGAAACGGTCTAAAACACATAATAAATGTGGCGTAAAGCTTGTAAGACATTATTTTTGGCGCAAATGCCTTGATAAATCTGCCCCACTATGTTTTGGGTGTGTTTCTCTGCTAAGGGAACAGGGCCACTTCACCGCTTCAAACAGGAGAATGGATGGAGCCATGTACTGTAAAATCCTGAGTAACAACCTCCTTTCCTCCACCAGGACACTAAAAATGGGTAGTGGCTGGGTCTTCCAGCAAGACAATGGACCAATTATAATACTTACCTCTCGCTCGATACAAAGGAGTGGCTCAAAAGAAGCACATTTAAGGTGCATGGAGTGGCCTTTAGGCCAGTCTCCAGACCTTAATCCCATAGAAAACCTATGGAGGGAGTTGAAGCTCTGCATTGCCAAGCGACAGCCTCAAAATCTTAATGGATTTAGAGATGATCTGCAAAGAGGCATGGACCGAAATTTCTCCCAACATGTGTGCAAACCTCCTCATCATCATCAACTACAAAAAAACATCTGACTGCTGTGTTGTCAAACAAGGGTTTTATTTTGCCACCAAGTATTAGTCTTGTTTGCCAGACGGGATCACATACTTAGTTCTCACTGCAAAATGCAATAAATTTATATAAATTTATACATTTTGATTTTATGGATTTTATTTTGGCTATTCTACATCTCAATGTTAAAATTAACCTACCCTTAAAAGTATAGGCTGTTCATGTCTTTATTAATGGGCAAATTTACACAATTGGAAAGGATTCAAATAATTATTTCCTTCACTATAGATAACTTGTACCAACCACATTTGATCAAGACGTTATAAATAACAAAGTGTACCAATAAAAACTACAGCGGACCTAAAATAAAAGGAAAACACTTTGCATTACCACAACTTTTAAGTAACACCATAAACCTTATTCATTACTGCTGCAGGTCAGTACAACGTCCTTGAACTTAACAGTGGCAGAATAGTGTTTTTGTATCAAAGTCTTTCAACACCTTTTATAGTATATAAAAAAGTGATCATATTATCGCCAGGTGACTACAGGAGCTGGACAAGAGTGTGGCTTAACAGACAAGTTCAGCACTGGATGCAGGGGTTAATCTTCTAATAATTTCTCTGTAACTGGGTCTAAAACATTGGCTCCAGTTCCAGGTGAGACAACTTGTACGAGTGGCCCCAAATTTATTTATTTTTTAGCAGAGACACTTACAACCAATGTACAAATTAGCATCACCTCCTAGGATTACTTAAAACTACATATATTCTTTCTAACCATACAACCCCCCCGCCCCCCAAAAAAAAAAAACAAACAAAAAAAAAACATACCTCATCCTAGTACCTTTTAATATCTACATTAGCGGGAAAAAAAGTTTTTTTTTTTTTTTTTTTTTTAATCCTTACATGGAAAAGGAAAAGAAAAAAAAATATACACCACAGCCTCCTTCTGTATTGGAGGGGAAAAAAATAGGAAAAGTTTTACTAAACGAGAATGAAAAAGAATCATTGCTTTCAGCCTGGTCAGTAAGAAGCATGGGTACCTAACCTGTTCTGAACTAGTAGGTCTTTATCCACATGTAGTGCACTTGTCAGATTCCCCATTTGTACATATGGAAAGATCTGCCAATCACGTTACCACCTAAGTAGCACTTCAGCTCGCGCTGCTTTTGCCTGCATTTTAATTTTTATCCAGACCCGATGTTAGGACGACTACCCAAGACTCCTTGTTTGCACAGAATGTGTGTCTAACAAAATCAACATAATTTAATATTGGAACAATCAAGCAAGAACACATTTGTCATAAGCACATGTTGTGATCCCTCCATTATACATACTTCATTTAGAAAATTCCACCTCCTGTGTTTTGGTACACTCGGGGCACTCACCACATGGGCAGAAGGGTAGAGACCCATCATAAGCCAAGGGGCATGCATTCTCCATAGGATCTAACATTAGGATCTTAGGTTTTAGAAAGGGGAAATAACCTTCCTGTAGGTTATGTAGTTCTATATACTGGAAATACAATTTCAATAACCCAAACGGTTCTAAAAACAGGTTTTTCTAACCTCTTAGAAATGAGGCTGAAACGAAAACCGTATGAACACGGAAGAGAACTCCTCTTTTTCTAGTAACTATGTGCAAAAGACACATTTTTGTTAGCATACTCTAGTGCTGTTTACCTGCATTCATTTCACCTGCAAGTCATTGCCTCCTCAACTTGTGTTAAACTGGTTAATTCAATGTATGGCAGTGGCAGCCTCCCAACTTTATACAGTGGGTTGCAAAACTATTCATCTCCTTGAACTGTTCCTCACCTTCAAATGTTACAGCCACAAATGTATGCTTTTCATTGATATTTTATATGAGAGGAACACAAAAGTAGTACATATTTGGCAAGTCTAAAGAAAATGATACAGTTATCAGTTCAGTGTGGTACCCTTAAAGGAGTTGTCTCCCCCCAGGGTTTCAAAGAATGCATGAAAGAAATTCTCTGTCACTTCCTGGTTCACGCACTAATTTGCATAAGCTCCTTGCTTGTTACAGCGATTAAACTCGTGCTTTCAGATGAAATTAGATTAGATTAGCTCTCAAGACTACTGCAGGACTTCTCTTATCTGATCCCCCAAAACAAAAGCCCTAATTACAGAGCTGTGTACTTCCTGAGGATAAATCAAGCTTTTTACTGTTGGCAGCACTGGGACACTGACTGACACTGCAAATTGGTGTGATGACTAACTCTCTGTTATACTCATTGAACAAACAGCCCTGGGAGTTTTGTTACAGGTCGGTTACTGAGGGAACTGAATATAGCATGGGAGGTAATAAATTTCACTTGTATCTCTTTAGGGAAAACAGAGGAGGAAACAATGCCTTATTTGGAAAAATGTCCTTTATTTTGTGTTCCCTACAATTTGGAAAAGCATTCTTTGTAGCGAGACAACCCCTTTAAATAAAAAATATTTTTTTTTGTAGAGTACATAGGGCTGAATACATATTCACTCCACACTAAGTGTGACCAACTGCCTTTATAAGTCACCTAATAGAGTACATCTGTATGCAAATTATTCTCAGTATAACTACAGCTGTTTTATTGAAGGTCTCAGAGGTTTGCTAGAACACCAGTGAACAAACTGCATCATAAAAACCAAGAAACTCAAACAGGTAAGGGATAAAGTTATGGCAAAGTATATTACAGGGTTATGTTTAAGAAAATTTCTATATATATCTCTGAACATTTCATAGAGAATGTTCAATCCATCATCTGTAAATAGTTTATGCTTTCTATCAAGGGTGGGGGGGGGGGTGGGGGGGGGTGGGGGGGGGGGGGGGGGGGGGGGGGGGGGGGGTGGGGGGGACATTGTCATCCACCTAAACTGATCAGACAAGGAAAGCAATAACTAGAAAAGCAGCCAAGAGGCCCAGCGTCATCCTGGAGGAGCTGCAAAGATCCACAGCTCAGGTGGGAGAACCTGTTCACAGAACTATTAGTTGTGTATGCCACAAATCTGGCAGACGAATCGCTCAAGGAGTGCAGTAGATTAGCTAGCAATAGGTCGTTCCATTTGCAGTTTGCACAATGCGATATACGGGACACAGCAAGCATGTGAAAGAAGTTCAGGTTAGAGGAGACCTAAATGCCAAATGCTATGTGTGAAGGCCAGTCAACACCGCACATCACCCTGAATACACCCCACCATGAAGCATGGCGGTGGCAGCATCATAGTGTGGGGATGCAAGGCTTAAGCAGGGACTGGGAAGCTTGTCAGAGTTGATGGGGAAAATGATCACGCTAAATACAGGGCAATCCTGGAGGAAAACCTGTTAGAAGCTGCAAAAGACTTGAGACACAGGTTCAACTTCCAGCAGGATGATGACCCTAAACATACAGCCAAAGCTACAAACGGAAGGATTTACAGCAAAGCCTATTCAGGTGATAAAACGGCCCTGTCAAAGTCCAGACCAAAATCCTACTGAGAAACTTTGACAGGACTTGAAAATTGCTGTTCAAACATTCACCAACCAATCTGACTGATCTAGAGCTATGTTACAAAGAAGAATGAGCAAAAATTCCAGCCTCTAGATGTGCAAAGCTGGTAGAGACATTCCCCAACAGATTTGCAGTTGTCGTCGTAGCTGAAGGTGGTCCTACAAAAGTACTGACTCCGCGGTCTGAACACATATACACACCACACTTTTCAAAATTTTTGTGAAGTTAAAAAAATGTTTTTTTTTAAAAAAAAAGTCGATATTTTCTTTACACATACTTGTTACTTTCTGTTTCTCTACCATATAAAATAATTATAATACATTTATGTGTGCGGCTGTAACATTTAAAAAAAATAAAAATAATGAAGAAAAGTTTAAAGGGTGCGAACACTTTTGCAACCCAAGAAGAAGGTGATGTAAAACAGTTATGCACACTAAGTGCATAAAAATACACATTGCATGCGGAACAGATTACATTTTGTCCCCCAATAAAAAGTAAATAGCTAAACATATGTAATATGTACACAAATGATGAGTACCAAACAGTTGTTGGCCCAAAGAAACCAACCATCTTAAAAAAAAAAAGAAGAAAAAAGCATTTTCAAAAGGAAATGGACAGGAGATACTGTATGAGAGCACAGCCAGGAGTTCCCAGCAGAAGAAAAAGCAACAAGGTTACATGGTGCAAGATACTGATGAAGAGCTAATTTATTCATAAGGGGGTTTCTGAAGCCCATATAGGCCTTGCTGATGTGCACATGTTAAAGACTACAAGAGTGCGCATAAAAGGGCACGGTGATTATTACTGTGGTCGCTCAAAGCCTACGTGTTAATTGGTTTAAGGACAACCATTGCACATCAAAACCCTAACTTTGGGAAACTGCAGTTTGGTTCGGAGGCCTCAAAATGTCACCCAACATAAAGCAAGATGAAGATTACATAAAGTGAAGCAGAAAGATAAAGCAGACTCTTACATTTAACAGAAAGTAGATTTCCAGCAGCTCTTTCTAATTTCAGGATAAGAGATTCTTTGGGTCATGAACTTTTTACACACCATATCAGTAAAAAGGAAATGGAGCCCTCCAGGCTTGTGGAGATGGTGCCCATTGTGGTGGAGTCGAAGTTGTTCTAAAATGGATTGACTCCCAAAATATATAATAAGTTGGTCCAGTTAGTTTAATGCAGTGCCAAGAGCAAGAGGAATTGGGTCCAGCCAGTGCTACTGCTCCCATATCTTCAGCCTCATCACATGAGGAGGGTAATTGATGACATGGAGCAGGTAAAGTTCTGCTGCAGGGAAAAAGATTCCGCTCCCATAGCAAACAGATTGACCGGATTTCAGCAACATTTTTTCACTTGCTTTCAAAGTAGTAGAAGAGTTCAACCGTTCATCGGAACCGATCGTGCCTGAGGCAATTCCTTTACACCCGGAGATAGTTAGAGATGTTGCCCATTTGGTTACCGCTTTGCCACCAATCCAAGTTAGTGTAGAGAGGCTGTTCTCTAGCCAGGAAATAATGAGATCAGATTTTAGGTCATCTATGAAGGAGGAGGATCTGATGGAGGTGATATTTCTGAGAACAAATTCATGGACTCAACAAATGGTATTCAGTAAGTTTTGGTTGAAAACTGGTTTTCCCCACTTATTGCAATGTTTTGCATATTTACATTTTTTTTAAAGTTTTTTTGTGTTCTAAAGTCATATCCAATAAATAGGTTTTACATAGACAAGCAAAAAGGAAACAATGTTTTGAACTTTTGACTTTTAGGCTCCATATCTCACCATCCACTACAGCTTTGAACCTGAGATTACCATCATTTTATAGACAATTATCTCGGCTATCTCAAATAACTGACCTGCAGCCATTTAGCATATTTTTAGTTATGTAAATTCTTATCGTCATTTAATGGCATGGTTTTGCTCCTGGTGGTGGGACGATATTTTTCTTGTTGTATACTACAAATTACAACCTGTTCTCACATTCCCTAATAGCTCAGTGTGTTATTAGGCTGATTCCCAAGCAAAAAGGTCACTGGTTCAAAGTGGTCCAGGCAAAATATCAGAGTCAACAAGTCGGCTCATCACAAGGTCTATCAGTTCTAAAGCAACAGACACGGCAGTGGAGGAGGCTCGTATGCTTAGTAAGAGTGAGATCACAGACATCCATGCAAGCACCATGCAACACGCATTACACAAGTCTGGAATGATGCCCCAAAAAAAGGTGAAGAAGCCTCAACTTCAATATCATCATAAGAAGCAGCGGCAAAGAGTTTGCAAAAATAGTATGAAAAATGGAAGATTGGAAATCCAATCGAAACCAATCGAACACTTGTGGGTAGAGTGGCAGTTTCCCCGAAAATAAGACAGTGTCTTATATTAATTTTTGCTCCTAAAGACGAACTAAGACTTATTTTAAGGGGATGTCTTCTTTTTCCATGAACAAAAAGTCAACATGTATTAATATACTGTAGTGATTTCATCACAAGCATCAGCAGAACCCGCCAAACTCTGAATTGCATAAAAAAGGTGGGCGGGGGGGAGAGGGAAAGCACTAGTTTTATTTTCGGGGATGTTTTATTTTCAGGGGAAACGGGTGTATGTACCAACTTTTGGGAATGTGTAGAAGAGATACTGAAAATTTTAAAAAAGGGGGTTTTTTAAAAATATATCACTGAATTAAAACCCCTGTTAAAACTAACTTTTACTAGCTATCTAAATTTAAATCAAAAACCCCCTATAATTACCATACATCCTAGTGATACAGCACACTGTGTACTATCTGTCAGGGAGTATTCCCCCCGTAAAGGGCGGCTCCGTTTATGCAGACAATATCACTCATGGTGAAATAAAACCTTAATCCCAGTATCCGACGGTTTTCCCCCCATACATTTTTAGGGTTCATCAGGGGTTTAAAAAACTCCTCTCGCTGTGGAATAAAGTACGCTATATAAAACGATTACCCCGTCCTATAACGCAAAATACCTCTTTTCAAATTAAATAGGGAGATGATATTTAACTTGTGCTGCCAGGTATAGGAGATAATCCCCAGCTTTTTTGGGTATGCTGGCCCCCAGGAAAAGGGGATTCAGAGCAAATAATTCCGCTTCCCTTAATACCTTCTATGCCCCCTCAAAGTAAAAACAAAAAAGCCTTAACTTTTCCCCTTTGATGTATATTGGTTTATGCCTATTGCCGGGGGTTCCATATAATGGTGCGCGTTCCTACTTTTTTAATTCCCCGGGTTCCGGATACAAAAAAGGCATGCCCGGAAGGGAAATGCATGTCTTTTCCCGGGTTTGGGGCCCGCCGGGGAATGACATTTGCATGTCTGGAACCGGCCCAGCCATGGGGCGGGGGTTTTAAAATTTCTGCACTGCGCATGTTGGGAGACGGGGTGAATGTCATTTCCGATTGGTCTCCCGGGTTGTCCTGTACTTATTAAAAATACATTGATCTCTCCGCGAAGCCAAATGCGCACCTGACCACGTACTCCCTAAAAACAGCAGCAAAGATCACTGTGGCAAGCGCACTTTTCCAACCCACCCACCCCTCCAATATGTTTTGATAGCCGGTATTGTGGCGGGACTTTTTTCCCTCAATTCTTGTTTCCCAGGCAACACTTATAAACGACACCCCTAGTTTAAACATGGGGTGAATACGGGGCCAAAATTTTTCGGGGTAAAAAAACATTCACTGTCCTCAGCTGCTTTAAAATTATAAAAATGTAAGAAATAAAGAATATAATGAAAAATTAAAATATAGTACTGTACATAACCAATGGTCGATTTGAAAAAATCAATAGTGATCCTCCATGGAGAGTGGAAAAAAAAGCAGAGCAAAGTAACGCCCCCAAAGCAGAGTCTATTCAATAAAACAACAAATTGAAAAAGTCTTTTTTGGGGCCCTTTGGATAAACCGAATCCATACGATAGACCCATTGGGCCTCTTTTACATAGGATTCGTCTATCCCTTTCCCCCTCTTCTGGGGGTGGTTCACAACTCTAAGATAAAAAAGGCAAGGGAATTCCCATTCCCATTATGATGTTCCACATATGTGAGCACTGGGTTCTCCCTGTTTGTATATCCCCAGATGTTCTCCCCCCCTTTTTTAAATATTCCTTGTTTTTCCAATAAAAATTGAGTGGGCAGGGGCATGTAACATGTAAATACTCCTTCTGTTACAGTTAGAAAATCCCGAAAATGAAAAATTTTTTCCTTTTTTGGGGGCACTTGTGAAGGATTTGGTTTGTGTTTTGTTGGACAGGTAACATCTCCCCCCACTTTTTAAAACATCCCAATGGTCTCCTTCCAACACGTGCCTTGGGGGGTATTGGTGTATGTGACTGAATCGTTATCCTTAATTTTTACCCCTCGATAAGTTTAAGGGGGTTGGAGGGAAAGATTCCCTTTAGATCCTGTCCAACTTTAAAATCCCCCATATTTTTAAGGATATTAACCACTTCTAGTTTTGTCTAAAAAGTTGCAATATGTGCTTTATTGTTATCTTTTTTTCCTGGGGTTTACCTTGTAGCAAGTTGTCCCATTCTGTTTTTGTGCATGCCCGAAGGTGAGCCCGGACTCTTGAGGGTTCCTCGATTTAAAAAAATTTTCTTAACATCCGGTTTTTCCCAAAGTCCCCATTTTTGGAGCAATTTTTTAATCTCGAAATTGACCCCAGGTTTCCTCTCCTCAAAGGTAATGGATGGTTAAATTTTAAAATGTAACAAGCTGTTTGTTTCTGTGGGTTTCCTATACATATCCTATGAAATTTTCCATTCGGATCTTTGAGATAAGGGAAACCAAAAGGGTAAACATTTCCTGCACTTAAAAGTGAATGCATCCGTTTTGTTTTTTTTAAGTTGTGCAACAAACTCCTCAAAAATGATCTTGGCCCTCCCAGAGGGGTGATGATGTTCAATGTACCTCCCCCCCGAATAAAATTGGGGGGGGCATTTCACCCCCCGGTTTGGGGAAACCCAAAGGGGCCTCCACAGCAAAGGGCGATTTGCATATGCGGGAGCGCAAGGGTCCCATTGCAGTGCCCTGAGCTGGTGGGAAAATCTTGTTGCAAAAGACAAAATAGTTATGTCTTAGCCAAAGTCAAGTAGTTAATACAAAAGCATTGTGAGCCCGGAATTCTTACTTCTTGTGGAAAAAAAATTTCTACTGCCCTGAAAACCCCAATTTCTGTGGGGGTATTTCTATACGGCTTTCTCTTTTATAGAAAACCAAACCTACTTCACTATTAACTGTAATCCCCTCCAATCTACGCAAAAGATCCGAAAATTCTCTTATGTCAGATGGCAATGTGGTTACAAAGTCCGTAAGATATTATTATTAGATCCACATTTTGCGTTTTAAATTTATCCCACACTGAGCTTTTGGTCTGCTTTTAGTGGGGTTAAACCTTATGGATCTTGGGCGAATAGAATGTCGGTATTTGGGGGTTTTAGGGCATCATAATTTGAAATTTTGTTGTGTATCAGGGGCCATTCTAAACCCCCCACAAGTTCCTTTCTAATTCCCTGTAAAAGGGTTTTTGTTTGGGTCCATAGATAAAGTGTTTTAATGCCCTTGTCTTGGAAGTCGTTTCACATTGTTTATAATGTCATGATTTAATTTTAACTATATTTTCCCCCTTTTAGGGTTTTATGATTATGACTTATCCGTTCCCGTGCTGACAATGCTTTTGTTCCTCTCTCTGAGATTTTTGTGGAATGGTAGCCTCTGTTCACCCCAAAACCGAAATTTTTTGGATATTTTCAAGAATAATCAATTTACGTATCCCGCGACTCGGGGGGGATTCTCCTACTTTTGAGTTTCAATTCGGGTTGTCCCTCTCTTTTTTTTCCTCTCCAAAGGGAACTAAAAATACGTTTTTACCCTCTAAATCCGTGTCGTAAACAAAACTGTGGATTTGATTTATCTTTGATTTTAAAAAATTTATGCCACTTGGCTTCGCAAAATAGGTGTAAATCTTTTTGGGCATGAAAAAATCACTAAACTTGGGGGGGGCACAAAAAAATAAGACCCTCTGAAATTGTAATTCTCTATTACTCAATTGCCTATCGTAAGATTTAATTAAACTGATGTGATGAATTCTTTTTTTCTGATGGGTCTAGGCCGGACCGGGGCCTCCCAGCCCCCTAAAAAAGGGGGGGTTTGGAGTTGCCAGAGGATGGGAGGGATAAATAGTCCTTTTGTACCCATTCCCCCCTGAATTCTGGGGTGGACCCCCCTTTTTTAGTTCAGTCCGCTTGTTCCCCTAGATTTTTTAGTTGTTTGGAAGGTTTGAAGATTTTGCTCAGATGACAAACTTTTGGGGTAGTGGGCTTAGTTTTTAAAAAAATTAAAGGTCTCCCCTTCTTTAAATTCTTAAGGTCCTTAGATATGTTTGGTTTCCCCTACCTTCAGTCCTGTCTGTATTTTTCTATTGGTTTTGTGGCTTTATTCTCTCCCTTTAAAAAACAGGGGTCCCTCTAAGTTTTGATGTTGTTCTATCAAATTATTGGTTGTTTTAAGTACTTTCTAGGTTTTTTTTTTTCCTTTAATAGGATTTTCATAGTTTATGAGCTTTATGGTTTGTTTTCCCACTCGCCAAAAGGATTCGCTGTGATTGATGGCAGGTGTTATTAGATTCTAAGTCCATAGGTATAATACGTGATTTCAAATAATGCTTTTAATGTTTGTGCCTCCCACCAAGATTTAATAATTGGCTCGATAAGCTGTATAAAAGTGTTTAAACACCACTCTTAGGTCTGAAAGATCACTCTGATCTGACTCCACCTCAACGTCTGAAAACACCGCTCTTGCCTCAGTTCGCCATTTCTCTTTATCCACAGGAACGTATCCGGAACGCCGGGCAAATTAAAGATAGTAGGATACGCGCACACATTATATAGGAACCCGGCAATAGGCAAAAAACCAATATACATCAATTTGGAAATGTTAAGGGCTTTTTTGTTATACATTTTGAGGGGTCATTAGAAGGTATTTAAAGGGAAGCGGAGATGATTTGCTCTGTATTCCTCTTATCTGGGTGCCAGCATACAAAAGTAGCTGCGGGGATTATCATCCGTATACCTGGCAGCATCTAAGTTAAGTATCAGTCTCCCTATTTAATTTGAATAGGAGGTATATGCGTTATAGGGACGGTGTATATGCGTTGTATATAGCGTACTCATTCCACAGCGAGAGGAGTTTTGAATCCCCTTTATGAACCCTAAAAAATGTATGGGGGAAACGCGTCGGGATGCTGGGATGTAAGGTTTTTATACACGCCTGTAGTGATATTGTATTATTAAAGCGGAGCCGCCCCTTTTTCGGGGCGATACTCCACGACAGATAGTACACAGTGTGCTGTATCATCTAGGTATGTAGTGGTAATATATAGGGGTTTAGATTGTATAATTTTAGATAGTCTAGTAAAAGTTATGTTTTAACAGGGATTATAATTTGCAGGAATGTGTAGAAGAGACCTGGGATCAGATTTTGGTTAAGATATTTTTGAATCTGATCCATGGCCCAGAAGAATTCAGGCAGAAGAATTCAAACCAAAAGTGGGTTTACCAAATACTAACAAAATTAGTTACATGGCAAGAGTTTGCAGAACTAAGCAGATGCTAAATATTTGAAAAGTCAAATTGATGTATAAGATAGGTAAGATGATTGTCTATAAGATAATGGTAGTCTCATGTTCAAAGCTGTAGTGGATGAGGAGATATGGAGCCTGAAAGTCAAAAGTTCAAAACATTGTTACCCTTTTTGCTTCCCAGTGTCTGTTCTACCTAAATAGCTTGATTATTCTATCATAAGGTGTTAAAAAGCCTGATGTTACCATTTTACTATAGTAAACTTATCAGTTAACATGCACCATGTATGAGGAAGTGGGAGTTGGACTCAGGAGTCGGAGTTAGGGAAATTGAGTCGTCGGAGCTTTGGCTTACTGACTCCACAGCCCTGGAGCCTTCACCTGGTGCCCAAAGGAGCAGCTCACCCTGCCATATGTTAACAGCAGTACAGAACATGTGGTACAACACTGTTCTTTAGAGAGGCACTACTAAACCGCCAATTACTGCATGCACTTCACTAATACAGATGTTTTACAAATATGTTCATAATTGACTGTATTGAGGTCCCCTTGTTGATGGCAGGTGGGCTTAAGCAGTTTTGATCAAAAATGTGAACTAAGAACCTCAAATTTTTTTTCATGTATCCTAAGTAGCAGAAAAATCAGTGCTTTTTCAAAAATTCCTATGTGCCTTTTGATAGTTCTTTAGTGTGCTGCTGGTATTGGTATGTGACCCCGATATAATGTATTAGCTTTTCTGCATCCTATTTGGAGATACTGTATGAACATATACTATTTTAGCAATATGTCCTTTTTTTCTGGTGGCAAGCAAATTTCATCTTATTTTCTGTGAATAGACTTGTGCATTTGTATCAGACTATTTAGATGCAATATTAATATAGACATCCAATGAGCCAAAGAACTAACTTCTCTAGGAATTGTTTGCCGATAGTAAACTTCTAGAACAAACCCCCCTAAAGTGTAACTGGGTCTTTACAAAGGTATAAATTTATACTTAGCGGTAATTTTGTGATTTATCAGGGAATAGCACAGTTTTGTGTTAGTCACTGGTAAGTGAGCCCAACCACATGTGGATAAACCCAAGGTGTACATCATTTGTCCTAAATAGCTTGCTACATAAAATGGGTGGACAAAAAGTTTCAACAGGTTTGGAGCACATCTATTCACCATGCTCTGCTCGAGAACAGGGAGAAGTCGGCTTTTCCAACTGATAAACGTCAGAGCCACATATTGGAAGAGGTCCAAAAACAGCTTTGTGCAGAGGATGTAGCTTTTGTGAATGCAAATAATCTAGAATGAGAGCTTTTACAGCTATTAGCCCATTTCCTTCATTAGAAGGGAGTCTCCCAAGCGATTCCATGACCGAACAGCTAACGCATAGATTGTTCTGAGATATGTTTTTAGAAGCAACATCAGCTAGAAGTAATGTGGGAGAGGAGACGCAAATCAGCGCGATCAATTAAAAACAATGCCGTCCTGAACAAGCAGCTACCCCAGCTTGTAAGGCTTAACTACTTGCTCAGCAGGTTTTACTTTTTGGATGGATTTCTGCTTATTGTTGATTTTTCTGCTCAAGTAAAACACTCAACTTAACCAACACAAATCACTCATTTGTATCAGCATAAAGTACCCCCTTTTTCGATCAACTCTTATGATACCTTTTCCTGCAGCTTTGTGTGTAGAGATTATGTCACAGTAAAACAAAAATAGATCAGATTTGAAATAAATCACTGCCTTATCAAGCAAGCAAAACAAAAGTGTTAAGCCAAATTGCTAAACAAAATCTATGAAAGGGGAAAAAAAATAAAAAATAATCATCTCTCCTTGAGGAGAGGAACCAATAAATTGGTCGGTGTGAGGGTTTACTTCCATTCAGACCTCACTGACTGTTTTGCATAAAGCAAAAGCCTATGGGAAAAGAGCTGAGGAGCTCCACAGCGCACTCTATTGGATGTAGTTATCCTCAGTTCACATGTAGCGCGCAGTAGCCTCGCAATGTTAGGCCCTGTTCACAGGGCAGATTTGGCCGCAGGTTTCGTCGCGGTTGCCACGGTCAAAACCTCGTCCAAATCGCGCCCGAAACACCCCTAGTTCATTACATGGTTTCCTATGAGAAATCGCATTGCTATTCAAGCACTGCGATTTTGCCGCGCGTGTTTGAAAAGTCTCCTGTCAATTCCGACAGCGAGTCTTCAGTGTGGCAGCCGTGGGTTTCGGCGCGGTTGGCACGCGTTTGGGCCACGATTCTCGGTGCGGTTTTTGCCTTGCCTATTAATTTGTATGGGGGAAAACCTCGCCGCAAACCGTGCACCACGCCGATAACCTCGACGCGATCGTGCCACAAAACCTCGTCGGGAGCTGTGAGTTTGAGGCGAGGTTTTGGCCACGGCAACCGCGCCGAAATCCGCCGTGTGAACCATGCCTTAAAGAGATTTGAGCCAAACCAGTTAAGTCCAACTACAGACAGCTGTTTCAGGGTATTTGTCCCTCGTCAGTGCAATGCAGAACTTACTGGTTGGCTGGGTGAGAGGCAAGAGTGGCTTGAAAGGGAAAAAAAAAAATCTCTCCTTGAGGAGAGGAATCAATAAATTGGTCGGTGTGAGGGTTTACTTCCATTCAGACCTCACTGACTGTTTTGCATAAAAAAAAAAATCTAGGAAGCCAGGAAGGAATGTTGAGAGCACTACTGTTCTTGATGAAGACCTGGAATGTCAAAGTGAATGTACACAGCAAACCAAGTACTCTTCTAGCCAAGATGTTGATCCATGTGAGGCACTCCTTTCAGCCTCTCCAGCTATCTTTTATCTATAGTACCACTCTGCCAAAGTATGAGCTTCATCATAAAGAGCCCCGACATTCTTACTGTATAGCAGACATTCCTGGAAAATGTAACTTTATACCAAGAAATGTGTGTGACAGGCAGTGCTAAGCCTGTGCTTTATAGCAACCGTCACACATCCAGGCCAAACATGGAGAACAGAAAGCAAAGAAAAAGGAGCACACACCAGGCCAAAACCACCACACATTCTTCCACGGAGAAGAGCAGGCACACGGTCAGTGTTCATGTCCAATTTTACAAGACTACCTTTTCTGTGCATGTCCTTAACCCCTTACTGCCGCAGTCAGTTTTGACCTAACAGAGCCCCATTTTTTCAATCTGCCACTTTATGCGAGAATAACTTTTTGATCCTTTTACCTATCCATGTGGTTCAGATATTGTGCATTATGTTAGTAAGAAATTTTGGTCCGTGCAATCCTTGTTATTTGTGAAAAATATCAAAATATCGATGAAAATTTTGAAAATTTGCCATTTTCAAACTTCAAAAATTTCTGTGTTTAAGACAGTTTATAACTGCCATCTACCATATGTCTACTGTAGATTGGTATATTTTTTTAATGTCTTTATTATGACATTAGGGGGCTTGAAAGGGCCGGTTCACACGGCTTATTCAAGCCGTAATTGCGGGACGGATTTAGCCCGCAATTACGGCTTGAATAAGGGGCGGGGGCGCTGCCCGACGGCCCCATAGACATCCATTATCCACGGTGCGTATCCCACAGTTTGTGGATTACCGTAATGGCTGGGATGGATTCCAGCCGTATTGCAGCGCAGTACGACGCGCAATATGGCTGAAATCCGTGCCCAAAATAAGCCGTGTGAACGGCCCTTAAATGAGAAAAAATTACTACTAAATTTCTAAGTAAATTTGCAACATACAATTTTTTTAAGGTCCAGTTCTGACATGGTTTTGAGGGGCCTGTATGCTCGATACCCCTATAAATGACTCCACCCAAGAAACTACATCCCTTATAATATTCAAAACAGTATTTGAGAACTTTATTACCGCATTAAGTGTTTCTCAGAAATTAAAGCAAAGTGGAGGTGAAATTTAAAAATGTCACTTTTTTTGGTGTGCAGATTTTCAATTTTTAACCATTACTCACTGGAACGCGGTAGATGCGATCAGGGACATGCAAGTCACTTCCAGTTAGGACGTACAGGTACGTCCAATGTCAGGAAGGGGTTAATGTACTGTGGCTGTGTTTTGCAATCTGGATTTAGTTCAGCAGGACGCATTGACATATTAAAGCCCTGGTGCATTTCAGATCATTGAGAATGTCTTGAAGCCAGTGACAGTTGGCAGCTGCAAACATCCGACTGAAAGCCCATCTGTGGCTTCACAGCTTCCAGTCGAGGATGTTTACAGTCGCTCACTGTCAGTCGCAAACAGCCTGTCGAGTGTCTAGAAAGCAGGATTTGGCATGATTTAGTTACATGAGAAATGACCCTTTCTGCAGCACATGGATATTACTTCCTACCACCCTCCAACATACAAAGATTACAAGATACCAAGAAAAAGATCTCTACTCATGCCGAAACTGGAAACCAAATGGACAGGGTCATACTGTATTGTAAAGTATACTTAGAAACCAAATAGTCTATGAGTCAAGTCATGAGAAGAACAAAGCAAACTTTATCAAAGCTGAGCAATCCTACATTCCAGACATTCCTCACACTTGGCATCAGTAGAAAACTTCATGGATTCAACAGCACAAATAGCTCATTCGGCAGATGCTATGAAATGTCGGAGAGTAATATATGGACCTAAAGAGAAGTTCACTTACCAGGAGGGTGGTTGCTAGACACCGCGGTCTAGTTGCAGAATCATAGCCTTCTGGTTCTACTTTCAACTTCTCTAATTGTAGTTTATACGGTTATTGTTCGGCTCATTGGTAGCATTGATCTTTGATGCTGATAAAGCTCTGGAATCAAATTTAGAAAAGGCATAGTGTTGATTCTTTACTGTAAGAGCAGTGAGACTGAAAATCTGACAGAACTTGTCATTGTGAACTCACTAAATTACTTCCTACAGGGCCTGGATAGGTTTCTAGAGTGCAATATATAAATATTAAAAGTTATAGTGACTAGCTTTCTGATGGGTCACCGATTCAGGGATTTCGTCTAATTACTAGATTTGGAGTCCAGAAGAAATTTTCCCTAAAATGAGGAAAACTGGCTTCTCCAGTATCAATCTGGAAAACAGCAATACTTATTAGGTAGAGCAGGCCCAACAAGTCTTTCATATAAAATCACACCACCATTAGGCCAGATGATTGGAGATTTAACAGCACTAGTAAATAGGGTGGACAACCATTGGCAATGAAAATAGTTGAAACATAACTAAGGTCAACTAGCAATGAGATTTAAATACCATAGTTAATATAGCACTTTCTATAGTTTATGTATATATATATAAAAAAAAAACTTCTGAAATTTCTTACAGTTATCAAAATTTACTCAGCTTTTTATAGATTTGGTTAACCAGAGTTTTTTTGGGATCCACTTCTATTCCTATTGGTGTAGATCAGTGGTGTGCACATTGCGTATCTCCAGCTGTTGGTGAAACTACAACTTCCATCATGCATTTACATAATCTACATCAGTTGGCATGAAGGGAGTAGTAGTTTCCCCAACAGCTGGAGCACCACACTTTGCAGACCACTGGTGTAGATCAAGTATGTTTCCCCTGGTAATGAGAAGATATTGGATTGGCTTGCAGATCTGTATACAGCCCCCGCATTACACGACACTCCAATTCTCACACATTAAACAAGAGAAATGGCGGCTGCTGCCTTGCGTCTTCAATATAAAAGTCTACGTACACAAAGGGAATTCTACCACGTATGACCATTATTTGACAGGGTCAATGTTTTGCACAAGCCTCCTCTTGCTATAGATGATAGTAAATCTGATTTTTGCACACAGTGTTAATAAATCATACACAGCTGTGGAATTTTTCCACATAAACACCAAACTGTAGATATTAAAATCTGCATCACGTCACTTCCAGATTTTCACTATGGCTCTCTCATCTTTCAATGAAGATGTATTTTAAAAAACCTGACGTAAGAAATGTGAACCCTGAGGTCTTTGACGCGTAAAGTTCACTCTTTCTACGGTTTCTCCAAAAATAAGAGGTCTTATTTTTTTCTCCCAAAAACAAACTCGGGCTCATAACGGTAGGGATTTTTTTTTTTTTAAACTTCTCTATCTGAACTCATAAGCCCAGGAGCACAAGGGAGCCACTGTGGGTAACTCTGCAGTGGTTCTCTTTTGATCTGTTATGACAAGGGAGGAGGCATACAGATCAGCAGCCCAGGAGTGCAGACAAGCCCACCAATATATGGTAACAAGGGGGAGATAGTACAAGGAAGTGCCACCAAGCACACTTAAGGCATCTGAGCGGTCCCACAGGTGATGCTGCAAGGAAGGGAGTGGCAAGCACAGCACAGTTCCGGAGGCTCCCTGTTGCAGTTTAATATCCTGGTAGTGCTGCACTTGAGTCAGGCACATTGTCTGTTCCACTGGCAACTGTTCCCGGACTGTCGTCATTCTGGAGTGTAGAGCCTGGGTGACAAGGAGGAAGGATATCAGCGGCCGCGTGGTCAAGATGGCAGCTCCCGCTCCACTATGCAAGGAATGACTGTGCCGACATGGTCATCCCCGATAAGCGTTCCTGTCCGTAACTAGGGCTTATTTTTCAAGCCTACTGCAAAGAGCCTGAAAAAAAAAAAAAGTTAAGGGTATGTACACATAATGGGCCGCATGTATGAAAACGGTCTAGGTCTAAAACTCACTTTATTGCCCATAACAATCAGAGTGCCCCTCTCATTTCATAAAGTGCTCTGGAAAAATGAAAGGGGTGCTCTGATAGGTTGCTATGGGCAACAAAGTGAGTTTTAGACAGTTTTCATACATGTGGCCCAATGTGTTTGTAGGATGTACTTTGGTGCATAACTGAGGCCCGCATTGAATGCTATAGTCATCCGCCGTTGTCCCCGCCACACAGTACGCCTAAGTAAAAACTAGTGACATGTCTTTCGGGTGCTTATGCCAGGGAAAGTGAATGGGAACTTGGGCGGAGTGCTGTTGAACGTACACGCCAACCAGCACGACTTTCAACAGCAGGCGTATAGCAGTGCACACAGATACGCGCCACTTTACGCTGTGTGAACCCGGCCTAAGGCTTATTATCGGGGTAGGACTTTGAGCAACGGGGTATGCCGCATCAAAATACAATACAAGAATAACATGAAGGTCCCACTGACTTAAATGGAAATAAGAGCATATAGCTGTGATTTTTTTTTTTTTACAGAAAAAAAACCCAAAAACGTAACAAGACCAATATCCGTGCCAAAAAGTCACAAATTAAGGAAGCATGTAAAAAATATACATGCATTCTTTCTATAAAAGAAGTGCTTATTTAACTTCCCAAAAATAAATCGTGTGAACACAGCCTAAGGGTCCGGGTTGGTTTAGCTGGGGATCTACTGCAGAGGACCTGCAGCAGACCCAACTTATGTACTTTAATGTGTGCATTTTCACAGTTTAGTTGTAAATTAAACTTTACACATACAGCTTTATATAAAAGGGTAAAGTAACAAAACCTTGTATGCAGGGAGAAGAGGGTTCAGTGGAAGCAGAGCTCAAGCTTCTGCACGTCTGCTGTAGGACTGGTAAAGCATGTCAACCATTACACAAAGAATCTAAGAAATGTTCTTGTCCAAGTAAAACATTAACAAGTGATACAATTAACTTTGTACTATGCAAACAGACATTTCCATTTCATAACGCAAGTAATTAATTATCGTAGGTTATAGAGTAACAAATGCAGTTAGCATATCTAGGGTTTAAGGCTATGTTCACACATCAGTTTTTTCTAAATGGAAAAATCCAATGTGGAGGCAGAGGCAATACACAATTACTGCTGTGGACTTCAACTTTGCAGAGGCAGTTATCACCTCCGACTTCGGGTATGTTCACACGACGTGTATTGTATGCGCTGCAATACGACGGATATTTTAGAAGAACGCGCTGGTCTTCTAAAGTGCGGGAGAGGGTGGGGGATTGTTTAGACTTCTATTATACCCCAGCATGTAAACACCAGGAAGAAGTGGCATGTCACTTCTTTGCCCCGGCGTTCAATACGCGTCATGGAAAACTGGCTATGAATTATGATAACTGTGGGGCGCATTTCGGGTGTACTGCAGCACAATTACGCACCAAAATACAACACGAAATTACGCCGTGTGAACATACACTTAAATATCTCTCTGCTTCCCAAGCTCTCGTTGTCCATTTCTAGACAGGACTGAGGAAGGCCAACAAGGCCGAAAATTTTCCATAATGTGTGGACATCTTCTATTTCTGTATATCACTTACCTTGACGATATGTTCATTTTAATGATGTTTTAATAAACACCAAATTTCTCACTTTACTTATGGAGTGCTAAGGTATTTCTTCAATATTGAGTACTAAGGGCTGGCAACCCTACCTAGAGCACCCAAGGATATCTCGATCAACATACATATGGTGTGAGGCATCCTTCAGAGAGAAAAAAAAAAAAAGGAGCGAATCCATGTCATGGCTGCCTTGTATGGAATCCAAGCAGGATCTGCTTCAAAGAATGGACATGTCCATGCTGCAGATCTGAAACTTTTTTAATGGAAAAGTCTGCAGCCCAGAGAGCTTAAATGTACATTGTTCACTAAAAGGAGACGCTTCAAATGGCATTTGTGGCGAAATTAAAAAAATATGTTTTAGATGTGAACATAGCCTAAAAAAAATTTTGTGAAAAAGCCAAATGTATTGCCTATATAATATGAGGAACCTTGACATGCAAGTGGGGTCACTGCTCTAAAGGATTACTACCACTTTTGCCTTTACTACAGGCACCATTGTTTCTGAATTGCCTTGTAAGAGGCCTAGCATTTAGTAGGTCCTTTTCTGAAGACACATTCTCTTTAACTCCGGTTAAGTTTTCAGATTTACGAATTATGGTTGTTTTAAAAAAAAATCCTGGAATTCAGTAGTTTTCACTTTGGTCACTAGGCCCAAGTCTGACACCTCGGGTTCTGTAGAGCAGCGGTCCCCAACCTTTTTTCCACCAGGGACCGGTTTTATGCAAGATAATTTTTCAACGGCCCCGTGGGGGCGGGGGTCTTGAGATAGGCCCCCTGGTAGCCATTACAGGTATAATAGGCCCCCTGGTAGTCATTACAGGTATAATAGGCCCCCCTGTAAGTAAATAAGAGAGGCTGGTTTAAAAAAAAAAAAAAAAAAAAGTGCTTAGTTACTTCCATGATTACCAGATCTAAGGGGGTGCTTATATAAAATCTTCTGGGGCGTATTTTCCACGTGTACAGCCCTCACAGCACGTTTGTACAGCCCTCTGATTAACATGTCAATTCTTTCAGGCGTATACACGCCATAGAATAGTTAGATACAGGAGCCGGAAATCTGGCTCAACAGTGTACTTTGCGCTGTTGAACATATGCGGCTTGCAAGCAGGTAATTTTGACAGCGAAAACAAATGCACCACAATGCGCCCTGTGAACCCGTCCTAAGGGTATGTTCACATGGCTAGTTTGGATGCTTTCTTTTCAAGCAACGAAAAATACTTATCTGTAAACCAACTCAAAATTTTAGTGTTTTCAGATTAGTTTTTTCAGCACTTTTTCTGAAACACTTTTTTGCCAGGGTGGTTTTTGGGCACAGATCTGCATCAATCTTTGTGGGAGGCTGTTCTAAAGCTCTCCATTGTTTCCTATGGGCATTTTATTCACCGAAAAAGGCCTCAAGAATTGACATGTCACTTATATTTCAGTGCTGGAAGTAACGCCAAAAAGAAGTAAAAATGGCAACGTGATTTTTACATAGGGATTGATGTAGACAGGAAAGATGTTATAGTTGTTTTTGATGTGGTTTTGGAGGCAGAATCCACATCAAAATCAGCCACCCTGTGACTTTGTGGCCTACATCAAGGGCTATCTGCCCTCTCCCCAGCCACAGGATGTGAATAACCCCAGACTACATATCACTGAAACCATGAAGTCCATATCTGAGAATATGCTGGCATGCATCTGGCCAAAACTGGGCTACCACAGGCACCTGCCGCATCAATAGAAATCACTGAGAGGTGGCGTCTTTCAGGTGATCTATACGCTACAAAGGTTTAAAGTAACTGGTGTTCTGTTCTTAGTTATCAATATCAAGGCTATGATTTTTCTTTTTATCCTATACAATAAGGAGCTTTGTGGAAGATACAAAAGCATGCCTTACCAACATTACTTATAGCATATACAAGGCATCCTCAAACTGCGGCCCTCCAGCTGTTCGGTAACTACAACCTTTGAGGATGCCTGGCATACACTTTCAAGAAAAAAGCAAACCAAGTCCAATCAAATCCACATTTGCTCTGTGGGCCCACTGAGGCATCAATCAAGGCAACGGTTTTTTTTTGCAGTATTCTAAAGATAGCGGTGATGGAAGACACCACCATGTGAACAGCACCCAAAGCACTGTTTCACTAGCAGCACTGGTTTTGAGCAATAATCCCAGCTATTCCTTTGCAAAAGCACACAACACCAGTTGTACAAATGTGAAGGTTGTCAAATTTAGAACAAAAAAAAAAAAAAAACACAACCTAAAAAGCTCACACTACTATGGTAAGGGCATGTGCACATCTGAAAGTTAGCAGATATTCAGACATATTGGGCCTGCACAGGCTGACGCTTATACAGTATTGACAAATGTCTTGAAACTAATTTGACGACCTACAGATTTTAATTTTTAGAAAGTCACTTTGACTTATGTTGATTATGAATATGTATAGAACCCATATAAGGTTTAGATGTTAACTTACCCCAAGACCTTCCTTGATCACATTAAAATGGAAAGCTTGGAGAAACAAGCTGGTCGTCAGTGGCAGTAATCGCCAAGCAAAAAAAAGGAAAAAAAAGAAAAAAGAAAAAACACCACCACACAAAAATGCTAGTATGACTGGCACAGCACTGTCAAGTCCCTGCTAATTGATGCTGGCTGGCAGGCTCATGTTCCCAGAAAGTGATAAAACAAGTTTGGAGGAGTATTAAGGAATGGAAAAAGTTAACCATCAGATGAAAGGAACAGCACAACAGTGACTCCAGTGTACGAGAATAGTTCATGTACAATAAAGTGGGACTGCCGCTTAGTTGCTATGGCACAACTCCTAACCTTCAGAGGGCTCAAGGTTGTTCGGTTTCTAAAAACAGAGGAAGGACAAAATTCCACAGTACGTATACTTGAGTATTTCCATTACTTCCCTAGCCTTCCAGCCACACCCTATAAAACAATTAATGACAGGAAGAGATTCATATCCAGCATTTTGCAACTAGACAGCTTCAGGCAGAAGTCAAACTTCCTTCATTGCTTGCTCAGTAAAGAGGCAATTACTTTGCCCATTTGATTTGCTAAGCACGGCTGAAAGGGGAGAGAGTGATCAGTCCAGCAAAGGGTTTGCTTAAGTAGGATTAACAAAATCCACTGCTAAAAGGTCAATTAAACAGGGACATATTTGGGAAGGGAGGAGGGACACTCAAGACTGGCCCTCATTTACTAGTGCTAAAAGTTAGACAGCGGAAACTTTGACAGGCACCAGATCTATCATAGTGGCTCACACAGATTGGTCTAAATCAGGCATCCTCAAACTGTGGCCCTCCAGTTGTTGGGAAGCTACAACTCCCATCATTCCCAATGTTATAGATTATATAAATGCATGCTGGGAGTTGTAGTTTCCCCAACAGCTGGAGGGCTGCAGTTTGAGGATGCCTGGTCTAAATAGTCTAAAGTTGCATCAGTTTTTAGCTTTTTTTTTTCCAGTCCAGAATTTTGGCACAGTACGATGTCGCAATGTAGGCACGCTCACTTTCCCACCAGGCTATGCCCACTTATTGGTACACCATACCCACCTGTCGAGCAGTCTGCAGAAATGGTCTTAAGCCCATAATGTGTCTGACAAGCTGTGCCAAAATTGTGCCACTGTTTTGATTTTTAACACTTTTCTGGTACAACCACATTAGGAAATAAGAATCACTATGTAAACTACTTTTGAAGGGAAACTGTAAAAGACAGATCAGGGTACGTTCACATGGCGTCTTGAGGGGGGGCGAATTTCAGCCCTTAATTGCAACTGCAGTAATTCATGGCCCTCATTGAAAGCTATGATTACCTGCTGTTTTCCTTGATGAGTATGACGCGGCGGGAGAAAGTAGGGACATGTCACTTCTTCCCGGTGCTTACACAGTGGGGAAAGTGAAAGTCTATGGGAGCCGGCACAGAGTGTTTAAAAGTCTGTATTGGCCAGCACGTACTTCTAAAACACCCAGCGTATAGCGGTACACACAGTATGTGCCGCTATGAACCACAAGACACTGTGTGAGTTCACCATAAGGCTATGTTTACACGGCTTAAATTGGGACGTATTTCGCGCCATACTGCGTTCAATATGGGAAGAGATACGTCCCAGTCATTACGGTAATGCACAGTTCTCATGGAGAACTATGGATTACTCCTCCTCTCCCCGCTCTGACAAGACGCCACGGGGGGAGATAAGTGACATGTCAATTACTAACGGCGAATATGCACCGCTAGTAATGAATGTCTATGGAGCTGGCGGGATGCTGGCATCCCCGCCCTACAGGAGCTCCCGAACACACCGCGTAATTGTGGGCCGTAATTACGCCCCGCAATTATGCTGTGTGAACGCAGCCTAAGGGTATGTTCTCACGACGTCTTGAGTCCGTGTGAACATACGCTTTTAGATACGTGTTTGCATCCGTCTGTTGGACCCTAAACGGACCCAGACAACGCATCTAATAATGTGCAATGTGATTTACATTGCTTCTAATATGAAACATGCATCGGCGTCCACACGAGTAATAACCTATGCGCGTCTCATTGCGGCTTTCGGATCCTGAACTGACAAGTCAATTCTTGGTCCAAAAGTCCATTCTAGACTCTGATCTGTCTTTCATCAATTTCTAACCTCACTAATTCTCCTTATGCTGTCTCCGATCATAACCTCATCTCTTTTACTATCAATATTTCGCAGCCCTCTCTGAACACACCTGCCCGTCATCCATTCAGAAATATCCGCTTCATTAACACTCAGGAACTCACAGACACCATACAGTCCTCACTGCCCCCAATCTCCTCCCTCTCCTGCCCTGACCTGGCTGTTAAATGTTACAAAGAAACGCTCTCATCCAGCCTAGACATGTTGGCACCACTCACACACCGCACCACCAGAGTCAGACACCCACAGCCATGGCACACTCCTCAGACTCACCATCTGCAGCGCTGTTCCAGGTGTGCGGAGCCTCTGTGGAGAAAGTCAAAGCTACCTGCAGACTTTCTCCACTACAAATTCATGCTCAGGACTTACCACACTGCCCTTCACTGCGCCAAACAAAAATATTTCACCTGCCTCATCTCCACATTACACAACAACCCAAAACGCCTGTTCGACACCTTCCACTCCCTCCTCAGGCCCAAAGCTCAGGCCCGGGTCACTGACCTCTGTGCTGAAGACCTGGCCACTCACTTCAAAGACAAAATTGACAGTATCCGGCATAACATATCTCAAAACCCAAGCAGAACCCATCCTGTCCCTCCCTGCACATCCTCTAGTCTGCGCTCAGCTCTTGACCCAACGACAGAAGAAGAAGTGTCCAGACTTCTCCTGTCTGCTCGACCCACCACCTGCTCTGGACCCATCCTGCGCTGCTAATTACCAACCGGTATCTAATCTGCCCTTCATCTCAACTCCTGGAACGCTTGGTCTACTCCCATTTAATCTGCTATCTCTCCGCTAACTCTCTTCTCGATCCTCTACAATCAGGTTTCCGCACCCTACACTCCACAGAAACTGCTCTAGTTAAAGTCTCTAACGATCTCCACACTGCTAAATCTCAGGGTAAATACTCGTCGATTCTGCTGGATCTCTCTGCAGCATTTGACACTGTTGATCACCACCTCCTCCTCAGCATGCTCCGTGCAATTGGCATCCAGAACACCGCTCTCTTGGTTCTCTTCCTACCTCTCTGACCGCTTCTTCAGTGTCTCATTTGCAGGTTCTACTTCCTCTCCTCTCCCTCTTGCTGTTGGAGTCCCTCAGGGGTCAGTTCTTGGTCCAC
The DNA here is from genome assembly GCA_025379985.1 of Phyllomedusa bahiana. Lineage (NCBI taxonomy): Eukaryota > Metazoa > Chordata > Amphibia > Anura > Hylidae > Phyllomedusa > Phyllomedusa bahiana. The sequence continues at coordinate 46,315 of JAODAL010011062.1, read as the reverse complement.
TCCTCTTCTCAATCTATAAAGCCCCTATTGGCCAAACCATCAGTAGATTTGGCTTCCAGTACCATCTCTATGCTGATGACACCCAATTATACACCTCTTCCCAAGACCTCACTCCTGCCCTGCTACAAAACACCAGTGACTGTCTGTCCGCTGTCTCTGACATCATGTCCTCTCTCTATCTCCAATTAAACCTCACTAAAACTGAACTTCTTGTCTTTCCCCCATCTACTAACCAACCCCCATCTGCTATTTCTCTCTCAGTATGTGGCACCACTATAACACCTAGGCAGCAGGCCCGATGTCTTGGGGTTATTCTAGACTCTGATCTGTCGTTCACCCCTTATATCCAATCCCTTGCCCGCTCCTGTCACTTGCACCTCAAGAACATCTCCAGAATCCGTCCTTTTCTCATTATCGAAACAACTCAACCCTCATTACTGCTCTTATTCATTCTCGTCTTGACTACTGTAACTCCCTACTTATCGGTCTCCCACTCTGCAAACTCTCCCCTCTCCAATCTGTCCTGAATGCAGCAGCCAGACTGGTCTTTCTCTCCAGCCGCTATACTAATGCCTCTACCCTGTCAGTCACTGCACTGGTTGCCCATCCAGTACAGAATACAGCATAAACTAATTACTTTCATCCATAAAGCTTTCCACAGTGCTGCACCCCCCTACATCTCCTCCCTCATCTCTGTCTACCACCCTACCCGCTCTCTCCGCTCAGCTGCGGACATCAAACTACGGACCACAATCATCCGAACCTCCCATGACAGTCTTCAAGATTTTGCACGTGCTGCACCCGTTCTCTGGAACATGCTACCACATACCATCAGGCACAATCCTAGCCTTCACAGTTTTAAGAGTGTCCTGAAAATACATCTTCTTAGGCAGGCCTACCAAAACCACTAATTACTAACCCACACCTTCTATCACACACATTTCTGTGACTCCCTACACTAGGGCACGCACAGGCACTTATCTGTATATAGATGTACTGTCAGGGTAGCACGTTCAAAAAATTTTTTATGTAAACCACCCCATATTTATGAAACAAGGCTGGACCATTGTAAATTCAGCACTTCTCCCCCGTTGTCTCCCAAAGACACCCTCATAGATTGTAAGCTCTTGTGATCAGGGCCCTCACACCTTGTGTCTCATCTGTAAGCAGCTTTCACTGTGTAATGTATGTCTTGTCTGTAATTATACCCTCTACATTGTAAAGTGCTGCGGAATTTGTTGGCGATATATAAATAAAGATTATTATTATTATTGGTCCAAAAGACGCAGCAGGAGCCCTATTTAAAATGATAGGGTGCGATCCCGCTGCATCCAACACAGCTTTTTTGGATGCGATTTTCGGACCCAACAACGCTGTGTGAACGGCCCCTAAGAGGCAAAGCTGACTAGTTTATTGTCTGTGGTTTAATAGAACAAGTAGCTCTGAAGCAGTCGTGCCACACACTTTTTTTTTACTTTAAAGGGGTTTTGCCATGAAGTAGAATTGACGTGGGAAGCTTGCAAATGAAATAACATTTTTACCATTCATTATTATTAAAAATTCTGCACCGTTTTTGTTGTAGCTGCTCCTTTAGTGATCCATTGTTTACAGCTCATCTCCAGGTGATACAACCAGGGCTGAAAGCTCCTCAGTCCTGGTCGCACATGCTCAGACATCACTTCTCCTCTCAGGCAGCTACTGAGTGTTCAAACCCCAGGTGCTGTCATTCTACTCCCGTCCTCTGTACTCTTTAGTAATTAAAGAAACAGTGCAAATAAATAAAAAGAAACCTCAATGAGGTATGTGCATTGATAAAGAGAAAAAAAAAAAACACAGGTTTGGTTCTTGCAGCTAGGACCCTTGTGCCTGGAGGCAAAAACTTTACCTCTCAGCTACTCACAGTGCTTTACATAAACATACCTTTCTTTAACTACAGAGAGGAAAGACAAGGTGATGTCATCCTGCTGGGTCACATGATATGCAATTCAAACAAATCACACATGCCCCCTTCTGAGGACACAGAGCTGAAGAGCTGGATGCAGGAGGTATGAAATGAAATCGTGGCAAAACCCCTTTGAGGGTGGACGTGTTTTTGTTTTTTTATGTGGATTTTACATATTTTTTTGCCGTTGGATTTACAGTCAAAAACCAAGTTCCGTTCATCCGAATATAGAAATGTTTGGGATGAGGTTTTGACTTGAAGTATGGTGTTTTAAACATGTCAGTCTTTTTTTTTTTTTTTTTTTTTTGGGGGGGGGGGGGGGGGTGTTCTGTTAAAACAAAAAAATGTGACTTTGTAATCCAACCTCAGAAAGTGTGGACTACAATTCCGATTTTCAATTGAGGTCTATGGGAATGGCATATTTTTTTTTTTTTTTTTTTAAATCTGAATCTGTGTGGATTTCTGAATGAAAGTCCTTGTTCTATAGGCAGGCCTGAATACATTCAGTTCACATCCGCTGTGGGTTTTCTGCAACAGACCTGTAGAGTAAAATCCTCAAGCAGAAATCCATACCGAGTGGTGTGGATTTTACTCCCCCAGACTAAGCATTGGGTGAAACATGTGTTTATGTATGTATCCTTGTCTGTATCCCTTGCTACCTTTATGTCCTATGTATATGCCATTTTATTACCATTCTTTATGTGGGCATCTGAGCACTTTCTACGTAATGTTTGAATGCTCCTCATTAGGCAATTTGGGATATTCCATTACTGTGCTTTCTACATGGATGCTTCTACTATGCACTCGCATTAAAATGCGAACACCACAAGTGATCAACCATTTTACTCTTTCGATGCGTCCACACGGATTCCGACTTCAAATACTCCTCTGAAAAGAGAAAATAAATTATCCCCAATACAAAAAAAAAATCAAAAATTCCACATGGAACATTTACTATTTAGGTCGAAGGGGATGGCTGAAAACAGTGTAAAATGCATTAAAAAAAAAAAATATTTTGATGCAGATCTGCATCTGAAACTCCACAGAAATTAAAGGGACTTTATTTTTTTTCTGGCTGATTTATAGTAAGAATATAACAAAACAAAATCCACATGAAATATGCCCAACACTGTTTAAATGGTAGAATCTTTAAACTTTACTAGTCGTCTGGACATACCCTTATATTTTTTGTAGGTATACATCAAAATACGCACGTTGATATCACGTCTGAAAATCACACATTCTGCGTGGATTTTGGACACTGGTCTAATTCTTGAGGTCAAAACATCCGAAATTGCAGGTCTGTTCCTTTTAGCATGGCAGGAAGGGGAACCTGCAGCACACCGTTAGTTTAAGGGGCCGTTCACACAGCGTTTTTGAATCCTATTTCGGATCCGAAGATCGCCTCCAAAAATGCAGTGTCTATCGGATCCTAAACGGATGCAACATGCAGCTGCTTGTTTGGATGCAGCAGGATCGCACCCTATAGTTTAAAACAGGGCTCCTGCTGCGTCTTTTGGGCCAGGTATCGACATGTCAATTCTCGGAACGGATCCGGAAGACGCAGTGAGACACGCATCGCCGATCACTCATGTGACCACCGATGCGTGTTTCATATTAAAAGCAATGTAAATCACACGGCTATTTATTAGATGCATGTCTGGGTCCGTATAGGGTCCGACAGATGGATCCAAACACGTATCGAAAAGCGTATGTAAACATGGACTCAACACGTCATGTGAACATACCCTTACACCAATTTGATGCTGAAACAGCATCAATGTCCAGGACAGCTGTGTGAACTTACTCTTTGTTTTTTCTTTCATAACCAAAGACAATATAACTGACAATGACCATCTAAGCTTGAGGTGCCATACCAAGTTTAAAAGGGCATCAATTTAAATTAACATTATGTTTGTGTATGGAGGAGTGGCTGCCTCCATTTTGTTTTTTTGCACTCCACCCACCTTCACAGGTTTTTAAATCAGTGCAGTGCACATAGAAGCTGGTACCTTCATTCCCTGAAGTACGGAGGTCTGAACAGTCCCCAAGAGAGGCAACAAAATAGTGTAGGACCCACCTGCATTGAGGTCCCGTTGAAGTTTCGGAGGTGGGCTTAAGCAGTTTTGATAAAAAATGTGAACTAAGAACCTCAAATTTTTCACGTATCCTAGGTAGCAGAAATGCTTTTCCAAAAATTCCTATGTCCCCTTTGATAGTGTGCCACTGATATTGGAATGTGTATGAGCTTTTATGCACTATGAACTTTGCTGAAGTATACTAAAGAAAAAGGTAGAGCGACTCATTTTATACATGGTATGCCATCTGACTGCAAGGAACTGCCATGAACTTTTTTTTTTTCTTAGCCTAGACAAATAATCCTGTTATATTTCTCATTGTGAACCAAAAGATTAAGTTGTTAGGTAGATTATGCAGTTCAAAGAAGAACGCATTACACTTCTCAGATTATTTCAGGTCGAATCAGCATGGAGCTGTCATGTTATGTGACAGAGAGGGGAACAGTATGCCAGAGAGTGAACTTTGATCACAATGGGAGCTGGAACCTAGCCAAAAAAATATTGACCTGACAAAATGCAGAAGCATGTGTGACATACGGCAGAGTAATTTCACGCTGAATCCTGGATGTAATGCAGACATGAATCGAGAGCTTCAGGAGACAAGTTTCCACTCCACTACCAAAGCATGAGAGTTATTCAAGGACAAGCAGAGGACAGGACAAATGTTGCCACAACAGCAGCACATACACAACACCACAAATGACAATTATGTAGGGAGAGAATGCTCATTGGCCTGCAGGGGCAGTGGGGCATGTGTAGACTCCCTGCCGTCATGCACTTCCATAGTCAAAGGGAGGATGGCTGTGCAGAGTATAGACCCACAAGCAATATAGTCTGGGAGGCTATGCTCATGCAGGCATAGTTACTGCGAAAAAAAAGCCATATAAACGCCATAATGAAATTGCAAATTACACCTACATGTTCTGATGCATATTTGACAAGTGGAAAATGAAAAATGTATAATATTAAAAAAAAGGAATAAAAACAACATCTAAATATAGAGGTTTGTTTTAATTTACTACAAAATAAAACAAATTAGCGAGATGTGTTTTGCAGAACACTCATGGTTCGCCTCATCAGGTTCATGAAACATAGTATAGAGAGCAAGTGATAACTGAAAAAAGCCACATAGATACCTCAAGAGATTGGTAGCGATCAAAGAATATGCTAGAACAAGTCTATACAACATTAGACAATATTAAATAAGTGTACTGTTACTATATAACTATCAGAAGGGGAACATCTCTCCTTATGGAGAGCACCAGTTAAGGTGTGTAGTGTTTTGATTGCCTTTTAGCCCACTACTAAGCATCTGCATATCACAAGGGATTATGGGAAAGGAGCTGGGAAGCTCACTGCGCCCTCTATTGGTTTTAACAAATCCTCAATTTACTTCTGATTCACTGAATCTTTGAGAAGCAAAAAGGAATATTAGACAAGCCAATATCACTCATCTACATACGCCGTTCCTGGGTTTTGCCCCTCATCAGTGTAGAGCAGAGCGATACTGGCTTGATTGGGTGGGAGGCAATGAGTATATAACTATCAAAAAGAAAAGTGTAATATAAAAAGATTTAAAACCTTGATCGAAATCCTTCTCCAGAATGAATCACCTGACCCCATGACGAGATGGGGTTATTCGGATTACGGAGGCACATTACGGAGTATCGTAACTAGTATAGCGAATTGCTTCAGACATCGCGTACAAGTGAGATCATGGTAAGAGTACGTAAACCGGTTGATGCAGCAGAATTCCCTGGCGCACAGTACGCACCCGTAAAAAGTAAGGACATGTCACTTTCCAGGTGCTTACATGATGGGGAAAGTGAAAGTTAACGGGAGCCAGGTCTAAGCGCTGTTAAAAGTACATGCTGGTGAGTGTGGACTTTGAACAGCAGGCGTACAGCGTTGCACACAGGTATGTGCTGCTATATACCATGTGAACCCGGCCACACTGTCTATATAAAGCTACAAGCCAAAAAAAAAAAAAAGTTAGGTCAGCACCGCCATCACAACTGACATGAACATTGGTGCAGCATCCATGTCAGTTGTAATAGAGGTGCTGGCTAACTTTGCTCTTTAGATTTGTATATTCGGAGGAGTCGCTGTCTCCATCATAGCCCTGCACGCCCCCCTCCATCTTTCTTATAAAGAGTGTGAATGGAGTCTGTTATGAATATATGGTGGCTTTGGTCCCACAGAAGTACCACTTAATGTGGCTACCTTGACACAGTAGGTGGACCTACGCAATTTGATCAAAATGAGCACTAACGACCTCGATTTTATAAATGCACAGATGATGGCAATACATTTTAAAGGTTTAATGAATTTAATGCCCGTATTGGTTTTAGTGCCTGTTGTGAGATACTGCATTTTGTGTTAACGAACCTACAGATACAAGGCTGAGAAAGATGATCATTGATACCAATGTGTGCAAAAAAAAAATAAAAAAAATAAAAAAATCACATGACCAAAACGGATGGATGGCAACAAGTCATTTCACAGATGGAAAGACAAGATAACTCACTATCCACAAATGGACAATCCAAACCTGCAAATGGGGGAGAGGAGAACCACAAAAAGAAAAAAAAACACATTAAAAATTAGTGTCCAGCCCCCACATAAGTAGGAGACTAATACCTTGTAGCTATGTATAAACAGCATGAGCATAATGATCATGTCAAACAAAGCAAAAGCACTATACACGTGAAACAGACACCTGGATCGAACAGTATGGAGATAAAAACCCTAAGCCAGCGCTCTGTGCCGGCTCCCATAGACTTTCACCGGCGTGTAAACCTAAGGAAGAAGCGACATGTCACTTTTCTCCCGGCGCGTAATACGCATTGGGGAGAGCAGCAGGTAATCATAGCTCTCAATGAGAGTTATAAATTACCAGATTTGCGGACTGCAATTTGAGCATACTGCAGCACGATGACGCCCGAAATACAGACTGCAAATACGCAGTGTGAACATACCCTAATGGATATACGAAGTGCAATACATTTCTCCTGCAGCATTTAAGCATCACTAGTATTTCCCACTGGGAGTATACATGATAAACCTCAGCGTGCATGGCCGTCACGTGAACTTCATGGAACGAACAAGCCAGATCTATTCACCCTTTCAGTTTTGCAAAGGACAACTGAAGAACTAAAGGGTGAAGTCTGCAACAGCAATCCATCACCTTTCCACAGAAGAGACCATCCTGTCTGAATATTGGTAGCAATCTCTAAAGTCTGTAGCGTTTCGGAAAATCCTAAAATCCCATTCACTTGGACTGAATTTGACAGATTGTTAAAAAAGCCTAGAAAACGTCCTGGCCTGACTAACTGTATGTCAGCGGAGTGACTAATTGTGTAGAAGTCTCCACACACCTATCTGGTGCTGCTCTTTACTACCCCTTATAAGTTACCCTAAGACGGATTTCAGCCCGTAATTCGCGCAGTACGCCGCAAATTACAGGCTGAAATATGTCCCAAAATAAGCCGTGTGAACATAGCCTAAAGCCTCATACCTAATCAACCAGTCATCTACTCTGCATGGTTGAGGGGCAACACCCCAAAACAGCTGTCTGCAGAGGAGTATCTGGTTGGCCTTTATCCCATTTACATTGCAAGGCTCCACGAGATGGATGCGCAAGTGAGGAAAGCATCATCCAATAGTTGGCGGTACAAGACTCCTAGCTCATTTATCATTAGCCTTTTAGAGAAGGAGGCGGCCAAAGAAAGGCACTATGTTATATCTGCCTATAGAAGTGGCCAGCCCCAGGCTGCTGCTATTAGTGGTAGGAACAGGAGTTCCAGAACGACAGTGATTAAATGCTGTAGTGCCCCCATGACAAATCCTCTTTAAAAGGGAAACTAATCCTGAAATAAAAGCAGGCTTATAGACAAGAGCTACTAATAACATCGATATCTATGCAAGTTGAATATTTGAGGTTAAGGTTTTCAATGTGGGATTTTATTCAAGGCACTCCACAGACTTTCTATCAAAGCATACTGCAGGCAGCCGCGGCCCAGCCCATAACAGCTGATAATGTGGAGCGATCACTTGGAATTGTCCAGCATATGGCACATTATAGTATCCTTTTCTAGAAGACAAATATTAGCCATTATGGCACCATTAAACACAAGAAAAGGCAACACCGAGAGGAGCGGAATCCTGTCAAACTGCAGCGTTGGCATGGCAGGTAGTACCTGTTGCACACTCCTTTTATCTTCCTGTTCACAATAGCATCATGGATTCTGCTCATACCAAAATATTGCTGAATACACACTAGAAGCCATTGAGAACACCCTGAAGCCTCATTTCAGCTGCCTACAAGTCTGAACTTTGCCCGACAGTCTGATGGAAAGAAAACTAATTTTAGCCCAACACATCCTGTTAAACATCTGGCTTGTCTTGAGAGGAGAAAGGTCAAAGAGATTCAAGTTTGGAAAACTTTAACCAAATTGCAATTTCTAAACCCAAAAAGTGTCCAGTGCCTTGCTGTTAATTACTAAAGGATATGTAATGCCTAACCTTAAAGGGAATGTGTCATCAAAAAATGACTTATTGTTTACCTCACATTTTTATGTTAAACACATTTTTTAGGAATTTTTGGTTATGTTTTTTTAATTTTCCATATCACTTTCAGTATTTTTTTGATAATTCTCAAGTCCTGCAGTTTTCACTTTGGCCACTAAGCCTAATAATCGTCTGACACTCCCTGTTCTGTTTAGAGAGCTTTTCAGCAGTCTGCTCATTATGAGTAACAGCAGGGTCAAACTGAAAGGAGACCCCATTGTGTACAGATAACACAGAATCCTCCAGTCACAAGAGGAGATGTCACAGCTCCCCCTCTCCCTCCCTTCACAGTGGAAACTCTCCTATACAAGTCTATGGGACAGAATCGGTCTTAAGAATCCTATGGGCATGAAGCTGTTGTAAAGTGTCTCTCTGATTGCTGTTAAAGCAATGCAAGCAAGAATGTCTTCCCCACAATCATATATAGACGGCCGAATAGAGAAATCTACAATCAGGAAATAAAAATGGCTGAGAGGAAAAGCATATTGGTCAGGGGCTTGATTTAATAAGTAAAAAAAAAAAAATTGGCGACAGATTCCCTTTAAAAAAAAAAGGTTTTGCCACAACGTAAAATTCATGTGGGAAGCTTGCAAGAGAAATAAATATTTTCACCATTATTAAAAGTTCTGCACCATTATTGTTTTAGCTGCTACCTTACTGATCCATAGTGAGCAGCTCATCTCTAGGGTATACGACCAGGGCTGAGAACTCCTCAGTCCTGGTTGCACATGCTCAGACATCACCTCTGCTCACAAGCAGCTACGGAGTGTTCAAACCCCAGGTGCGGTCACTCTACTCCCGTCCTCTGTACTCCTTAGTAATTAGTCAAACAGTGCAAATAAATAAAAAAGAAACCTCAATGAGGTTTGTGCATTGATAAAGAGAAAGAAAACAAAAAAACAACAGGTTTGTTTCCTGCAGGGATTTGAACCGAGGACCCTTGTGCCTGGAGGCAAAAACTTTACCTCTCAGCTACTCACAATGCTTTACATTAACAGACCTTTCTTTGACTACAGAGAGGAAAAGCCTGGTGATATCATCCTGCTGGGTCACACAATATGCAATTCAAGCAAATCACACACACCCACTTCTGAGCACACAGAGCTGAATACAGGAGGTATGAAATGAGATCGTGGCAAAACCCCTTTAAGTGTAATGAGACACTGCCCTGACATCACTGTGTGCAGAGAGGATGACACATCCCCTACAGCAGGCACACAGCTTTCTAATGATCAAAAACGGATTGCTGTGGGGGATGTGACGTCACCCACCTCTCTTGGATGATAGATGGGCTATCCAGTATACAGCAAAGTTGGGTGATGCCACATTTCCCACAACAATCAGAGTTACAATGATGGGATAGCGATCTACCTGCTGTGGGTAAGGTACAGCACATACAAAGAACTATACAGACCAAGTTATATATTTGTACATGTATTACATATAACATAGGATGAGGAAAGAATGTTTTTCTACCATTTTACAAACTGATTGGTGCACTGTACTACACACAGCCTGCTGAGATGCAGGAGCATGAGGTGTACCTGTCTGAGAATGATGATGGAAGGTTATATAGGGCAGGGATGAACACTGTTGGGAGGATTAGGGGGCGGGTACAGAGAAGTCCTAGATTATAATTGCATTGCCTTGTGAGACTTGTAGGAAAGAGATGCTAGAAAACTACTGACCTTCCCACAAGCTGGAATTTCACTGCAAAAAGTGGATCTCCTGATAAATTAATAAGGAGGCAAAAGAAAAGAAACACATGAAGATAGTGGAATATCTATACATTTCAATCTAAATGCTGTTTATAGTGTTTTATGAAATCATTAAACTCCCTTTAAAATCCTGCATACCCCGCCCACAAACAGTGATTGACAGCTTTCCCTGTATCAGTGTGCGTACAAAGCAAACTGTCAATCACTCTACGTGGATGGGATAAGCATGACTTGTCTGTATTTTATCTGCGTTTTACTCAGAAATCCTGCACTATATTATACAATCCTATATAATCACAAAGCTCAGCTTCACTCCCTCTAATCACATCCTGCTCTTAGATAGGGCAGCATAAACCACCCGACGATATTTGATGTAAACTTAAGTCATAAGGTCTTTAAGGGACTATGTAGTAGGACTGCGAATTGTAGCTGACACCTGACAGCAACAGAGCTGGCTCTGTTCCCTGCTGTTTAACCCTTTAAATGCAGCAGCATCTGAAAAAGGATTGTGAAGGCTTCTATTGACGTCAGGTTTCATGTTTTACCACTTCCTGCCTCAGACAGGAAGTGATAAAACCGCCATCTTCTTTTGTACTACTTTCTGCATTGTAAACACACTGCATAAAGGTGTACAAATGAGTGTGCCCCTTAGTGGTCAAGCACCCTATGGGGGATTCAAAGTACATGTAAGGAAAAAAAAAATAATACAAATAACCCTCCTTTTGCCAATTTACAAAAAAAAATAAAAATAGTTACACAGAATTGGTATCACCGAGTCCATAAAAGTCCAATCTATTAAGCCCTTCCTGACGAAGCCTTTTTTTGTCACACTCGTTTCCCAGAGCCATAACGGTCTTTCCACCTACACAGACAATTAAAGCCTTTTATTTTGCGGGACAAGATGTACTTTCTAATGGTGTCATTCACTGTACCACTGGATATAATGGGAAACCGCAAAAACATTCTAAGTGGGTCAAAATGTGGAAAAAACACATACTTGTCCCATGTTTGCAGGAGTCATGTTTTTACGAAATTAAGTTTTCGGTATAAATGAGGTGTTCTGTTTTCTGCAGGTTGATACCAATCCGGCAATATCAAACATGTAGTGTTTTCATTATGTTTTGGTACCGTAAAAAAAAAATCTAAACATTTCAATTTAACTTTTTTTTTTTTTTTTACTAGCACCTATGGACTTGAGTGAGGGGACATTTTTTGCGGGCTGAAATGTACTTCTTATTGGTACCAGTTTGGAATACATGGGACTTTTTTGATAAATTTTAATCCAATTTTCAGGGGAAGTGGAAAGACCAAAAAAATAAATAAATAAATTTTGGCTTTTGTAATTTCTTCTTCAACAGTGTTCAACGTACGGGGTAAACGTTATATTTAAATAGATCCGACACGGCGATATCAAATATGTGAACTTACGTTATATGTAAAATGGCAAAAGAGGGGCGATTTTAACTTTTTTTTTTTTTTTTTAACTTGAGTCCCCACTAGGGAGTGCGATCGCTTATACAGCCTAATGCATTGTAATACAATGCATTAGGGTGTACAAAGATGGCGGTCTTACTGCTTCCTGCCTGGGGTGGCGGCGATGGAAGCCTTCAAGCTGCTTTGTTAAGCGATCAGGACATAGCGATCTCGCCGCTGATGCCCCGATCTGAGTGAGGAACTGTGTGGGGCACCGTTTGTCATCCATTTACTTTTCCCCGGTGTCTCTGGGGCTAAATAGCGGTGGATAGCACTGGCTCCATCCCGTGCTGTAATTAGCAATCAGCTGGGAGCCACTGGCTATGTAGTGGGATAGTGCCATAGTCCGCTAGAAAATCCTTTACTGGCTCATACTTGCACGTCCAGCGTCGTTAAGCGGTTAAAATAGAACACCATTTATACTGTACACTGATCACCGTAGAAGAAAGTTCTAAACCCCAAAATTGCAGTGTTTTGGGCATTTCACATCCCCCAAAAATTGTAAAAAAAAAAAAAAGTGATCAAAAAAAGTTGCATCTATCCTAAAATAGTACCCCTGAAATAAATATAAAATATTTCGCACTCACTCAGATCCATGGGTGGAAGTAAAAAAAAAAAAAAAAAAATGAATGATCAAAGAAAACGGTGCTGTGTTACAAATTGAAATTTAAAATAGTTTCATTTTTTTGGTACTAAAACATAAGAACCTACATACTTGGCATTGCCAAAATCGTATCAACCTGCAGAATACAGATAACACATTTACACCGAAGAATGAATGACAAAAACAAACCACCACAAGCATGGTGCAAGTTTTTCACATTTTGCCCCACTTATAATATACTAGGAGACCGCAAAAAAAATAAATCTATGGTACAGTCAACGGCACCTTTAGAAAGTACATCTTGTGCAAGATAAAAGTATGGCTCTGGGAAAGCGGGGAGGGAAAAATGAACAAGACAAAAAACCCAACTGTCCTTAAGGGTATGTTCACACGATGTACATTGTGTGTTTCGGGAGCTCGCGCTAATACGCATGTATTCCCGCTGAGGCACGTATTTGCCGCATATAATTGACATGTCCCTTATCTCCCCGCGTAATCCATAGTTCTCTATGAGAACTGTGAATTACCGTAATTTCTATATTTACTATTTTGCCGTAGGCAAACTTAAACTATCAGTTCTCTATCTGTTAAACACTAAAACGTAACTTTTATTATATATAACTCTTAACCATAGAGCCTACAGCATTATTAAAATGAGTATGAATATTACATGTAAAAGACAAGTGGTTTATGAAAATAGTCTTGAGACAATACTATACAGTACAATGGAACATGTATTTAATGGGGCCTGCAGCTCTATTAAAATGAATATGCATATTAGATATATAGGAGAAGTGCTTTATGGGAAGATAATAGGACAATAGTCTATTGTACAATGGAATTGATATTCCCAATGAATATGCATATTAGACATTGAAGAGAAGGGGCTGATGGGAGTTGATAAAGTTGGTAGTGTGCTGTGTTATGTGACACCTATTCTGCTTAGTTCATTCTAGGTGAGCCACGCAGTTGCAATAATATGAGAGAAGTGAGACGGATGTCCATCACAGTCAGGACTGAGGTGTTTGTTGGTGCAGTGCATTGGCACGGGCAGTACGGTAAGATGGGGCACAAGCCTGTTATGGAGATGGTGAATTTATCTGAAGTTTGTTGGCTCATGAGAGCATGGTGGCAGCTTTAGCAGGACATGTTATGAGTGTGTGCGCAGGAGAGCGGAAGGGGGAGTGGGTTTTATGTGGATTCTCTGATGGCTAATTGGTGAGCACCTGAATGGGGTGTTTACCTAACACGATATAAAAGGAAGTGAGCTCAGACCACATGTGATCGGACCTCTAAGCCTTGATGAAGCCAGGTTAGCTGGTGAAACATGTCGGCGAGGTCAGATATGACGTTTTTGGGTTTTATTGTTACAAGATTTTTCACCTGTGTCAATGTGTGCACAAGGGGCCTTATTTGTTCTGTTTCCATGAGATTGGGGACGATTGCCCAGGTGGTAGGCTTGGGTTCCCTTACTGGAGTTAGTAATTTGCTATAGATATAAGGCTCTCCTGTTAATAGGTGGTGCTCAGACGATAATAGAAAGGGAGTTATTCCCTCTTTCAGAAGCAAAAAGGGTTAAATGATGAGGTGAGAGATCAGGTTTTTAAATAGTGTGTATAGAGGTTAAGAGTTATAGATAATAAAAGTTACGTTTTAGTGTTTAACAGATAGAGAACGGATAGAGTTTAAGTTTGCCTACGGCAAAATAGTAAATATAGTGATCAAAAGTCACTCAATTTTTTGGAGATTATGTTACCGTAATTTCGGCACACATCTCGCCCGTTTTAGAGCGCAAATAAGTGGCGAAATGCGTGCCGAATTTACGCCATGTGAACATACCCTAAGGACCATTAAGGAATACTTCACTACAATCAAGCACGACCACACTAATGTGTTCATGTAAGAATCTCATGGTTTCCTAGTTCCATTCAGGGGACTGGAAACAAGTGTAGGTACTGTAGGTCTCTTCAAGGTACTTGGGCCAGAGCACACTAGCATCTTATTACATTAGTCTACACTAGATTTCGGTGGTCTTCTTTTACATACACGTACAGTATTCCTGTTGTATCAGAAGTACACAGTAAAAGCCTGCCATATAAGCTGAATGAAAAGCTTCTGGTGACTCATGAGTTAGGGATCCTGCTACACATTAAAGTTATGTATACTCACTGTCACACAGTACCCTTGAACCCTTCCACAACATCACAGAAGAGCTGCGATTTATATCTGCAATATCAGAACGTATTGGCTGAAGGCTGACTGCAATAACAAGGTCAGGCCACACAAACTGCAGAACGCATCTCTACACATCAATAATGTTGTACTTTGTTACTTTCAGGAAAATGTCTTATTAAAATGAATAAAAGGCAGTGTAGGGGAAAGCATATGTGCCCAATCCTAGGATTTATTGTAGAGCAGCATGGATGGTCAGGGATCACTGATGTGGGTGGTAGTGCTGGCTAGCCCATCAGGTCTGATGCCACAGAGGTACTGCTAAACGTTCAACCAAGGCTCACTGATGCGAGTGGGTAGTGCCAGCTAGCCCAACAGGTTTGAGCTCACAGAAGTGCTGCTAAAAATGTTAATGCCTATGATACAAAGGTGCAGAACAATGTACTGTGGATTACTACAAACTGGTCATAGTGCCAGGGCTGTGGAGTCGGTGCCTATTTTGCAGGAGTCGGCGTTGTTATAAAATAGACCGACTCTGACTCCCAAAATATATAATAAGTTGGTCCAGTTAGGTCGCTGCAAAGAGCAAGAGGAATTGGGTGCGGCCAGTGCTCCTGCTCCCATATCTTCAGCCTCATCACATGAGGAGTGTAAGTGATGACATGGAGCAGGCAAAGCGCTGCCCCAGGGGAAAGGATTCCGCTCCATGGCAAACAGATTTCAGCAAAATTTTTCACCTGCTTTCAAGGAAGTAAAAGGGTATGTCCCCAGCCCACGACATGGGTTTTCGGCCGGTTTGCGGTTTTTCAGACCGCCTGAAAAACCAGCCGAAAATGAGAACAATGGTGCTTTATGGAAAACCCGTGCAGCACGGGTTTTCCGTCTGGCGGTTTTGTCGCCCGCGGTCCGGCCGCAAAACATTGTGATAGCACAATCTTCCGTCCGGTTTCCGGATGGAATCTGTGCATCTCAATGTGAAGGGGGAGGGCTTTTCTCCGCTCATCGAGAAAAGCCACCCCACCCTCCCCCGTGGGGACGGCCACAAAACAGGACAAAAACTGTCCGGTATTTGTCCTGTGCAGTGGGAACGCGCCCGAAGAGTTCAACCATTCATCAAAACTGACTGTGCCTGAGGCAATTCCTTTGTACCCTGACACCGATTTGCACCCAAGTTAGTGTAGAGAGGCCATTCTCTAGCCTGGAAACAATGAGGTCAGATGTGAGGTCATCTATGAAGGAGGATCTGATAGAGGCGATACTACTTATCAGAACAAATTCATGGACTCAACAAATGTTCCTGCAGTGTTTTGCATATTTACAATTTTTTTGTGTTCTAAAGTCATATCCAATAAATATATATTTTACACTGACAAGCAAAAGGGTAACAATGTTTTTAACTTGTGAGACTTTAAGGCTCCATATCTCACCATCCACTACAGCTTTGTACATGTAACTACTGTAATTTTATATACAGTCATCTTACCTATCTTATAAATAAATGTGACTTGCAAGTATTTAGTATCTGCTTAGTTCTGCAGATTCTTTCCTGTAACTGCATTGTTACTGTTTTGCTCCTAAAAATCAAAGTGTTAATTTTTATTATTTTGTTATTATTTGGGAAATCCACCTTTCATCACTGCCTAAATCCTTGTGGGCTCTGAACCAGATTCAAGCATGTCTTGACCAAAATCTGATCCCCGGTCTCTTCTACACATTCCCAATGTTGGAGCAGACTGGACTTGGATACAAATACAGCTTTTTCTTCAACTCTACCCACAACTGTTCAAAAGATCAAAACATTGTTACCCTTTTGCTTGTCAGTGTCTGTTCTACCTAAATAGCGTGATTATTGTGATAAACAGCCTGATGTTGCCATTTTACTACAGTAAAGTTATCACTTAAACATGCTCCGTGTATGAGGGAGTCCGGAGTCAGAGGTTTGGGAAATTGAGGAGTCGGAGTCGGGGCTTTGGCTTGCCGACTCCACAGCCCTGCATAGTGCCCATGCTGACCTGACAACCACCTGCAACAAATTAACAATCCGGCCGTTCCATAAAACATGAATATTTATTCTATTAATCTTTAAAAGCATACATATACCTGCTCTCTTTGGCGTTTATGCAATCATGAAAACATTTGTTGTAGGATACTTAAGTTTAGTTGCGGCAGACCGCCGTTCAATTGCTATGTCCATAGACCATCACAGTCTTGATCCCGACAGGGTTTCCTTAGAGGTACGCCAGGAGCCCGGGCTGAGCGCACGTCAGACAGCGACGTTTCGAGACAATGTTGCCTCTTTCTCATGCTTGAGTGGATAGCTGGCATGTGCATTACTTAACCAGGGAACATGGACGTGCTGCAGGAAGGCGGCACTGATTTAGGGTATGTTCACATGGCGTGTTTAGTCCGTGTGTACATACATTATTAGATGCGTGTTTGGATCCGTCTATCGAACCCTAAACAGACCCAAACATGCATGTAGTAATGTGCAGTGTGATTGTACATTGCTTTCAATGTAAAACACGCATCAGCATTCAAACGAGTGATCGCCGATGTGTGTTTACATGCGTCTTTCTGATGCGTCTTTCGGATCCGTTCAAAGCATTGACATGTCAACTCTTGATCCAAAAGACGCATCAGGAGCCCTACTTAAAACAAAAGGGTGCGATCCTGCTGCAGCCAAAACACATCCAAACATGCATCTGTGTGCTGGATGTGTTTTGGATCCAATTGACGCAGCGTTTTAGGATGCGATTTACGGATCCAACATGCAGTGTTAACATACCTTTAGGCTGCTTTCATACGCAGCTGCGTTTTTGGTGCAGAAATGTACAGCATTAATTGCTGTGCCTCTCTGCACAAAAACGCATTAAAAAAAAAAAAGTGTGAAAGCACCCTAACGTTCCTGATACTTCTATTCCAGACCTCATTTTAGGAGGTAGTCCACTGAAACGGTTAGGTTTAACAAAATAATGTCTGGTGTATGGGAGCCCGTTGGAAAAAAAAAAACATCCAATTTCCAACAATCGTTTGGTCATAGCGGACAAGTACAATACAGATATTAGGGTATATTCACACTTTGCATAAGCAGTTCCTTACATCCATTTAGGGTAAGAAAGCACATGGATTTCTGCAGGTGGTGTTGGACACTAGTAGAATCCTTTGCAATGAACATCACATCTACACTGAATGCACAACAATTGTTCTGTGTGAATGGGCTGAACCAGGACATGGCCACAAGTTGTTCATATACCAGGTTTTTCAGCAGGTGAAGAGCAGGGTGAATGAGCTGAAACCAACCCGGGCAATAAAAGACTGGGGTCCGATTGGTTGCTATGGGCAACGCTGCCATTTTGGTCATGCAGCGTAACTATAAGATTAGAATTGTAGCAGTTACCGCCCCACTATGACTACATAATCTAATATGCAGCAATATTCGGGCACCTTTACATACACCATACATCAATGCCGGCAATGTGCCAGGACAACTGGTATCTGTAGTGCAAAAATAAAAGGGGTTATCTTCTATAAGCCTGCTAGGAGCCCTGTTCAGAGTGGATTATCTAGAGGGAAGCAACCTGTTATAGCAAATGTTAATTCAGCGCTGCACACATTGGTTCTATTTAGGCATTGTGGCAGAACACTGTTAAGTTTAGCACTTTCGTGGTGCAGTGGGCCACAGAGTCATGCTAGGATTAAGGAAAGTGTGTCCGAAACGCGCCAGCATCTCATATCAACAGCTGCTCAAACGAAGAATAGGTTTTTTCAATAATCAGTTTGTTTTAAAGTGAACCTCACGGGATTGGCAGCTGGAGTGCTTTCCCCATTTGCGACCTCTCCAACATGGGGACGTGGCTTCACTGTAAATGGGTGTGGCCACAATGCAACACCGCACCCAATTCCTGGAGTAAAGAGTGCAATTAACCATTGGTCTAAAAATGCAACAGATTTATCAAACAGTATGAGCCACCATGATCACTCCATCTCGTTTTTTAGACTGTTTACAGTTACACTGAATTAGATAGTGAGGGCCTTTGTGCTTGAAAGGGGTTGTGTGAGGAACATATATTGGAGGAATACTAAAAAGAAGCAGTAACTTATGTTCACACGGCTTATTTTGGGCCGCATCTCACCCCGTATTTCAGGCCGTACTGCGCGAAATACGTCCCAGTCATTACAGTAATGCACAGTTCTCATAGACAACTATGGATTACGTCTTCTCTCCCTGCTCCCACAATACGGCGAGAGAAGTGACATGTAAATTACTAGCGGCGAATATGCGCCGCTAGTAATGAGTGTCTATGGGCCGGCGGGAAATACGTCCCCGCAATTACACCATGTGAATATAGCCTTACAGTACAGTGTTACAACTGCTTGCAAACGCAGTTATGTCGCCATGTTGTATCTTTCTGCTCACTAGGCTAGTGAGCAGAGATGCCGTTTCTAGGTGCACTCTATGAAGGCGACATGTTCCACAAGAGCCGCTTCCGCCCAGCTGAGCTGTAAATTCTATATACTGTATCCGCACCAAATGTATATATAATAAATACACACTTATTTGAAACAAACTGTCTCCTTTCTACACTGCAGTTGTCCCTCATGCCACAAGTCTGTCAGGCTGACTACAGCACACATGCTCAGTTATACCAGTCAGCCTAACCAGGAAGTCTGTTCTATTGCCGGTTTCTGCTGAAGGAGCCCGGCGTCCATTTTCTCCTGCTATAACGATTATCCCTTAGACATAACAAGCAGACTTTTCTAATTAAAGTCATTTAGACATTTTTTCATTATGACATTTATGTCATTTATGTATTTATTTTTCTCCTTTTAACAGAGACCCCTTTAAGATTGAATAGGAGACATGGACGTGGTCGTGTGTTACTCATTTGCTTTTGCTGTAAACAACTGACAGTTATGGTAACCTCTGTACAACACTGTGGTATATTATGGCACTATATAAATGAACAAAATAACAGCTGTTCAATTACTTAATAGCGCTACAGCACAATATTAAGCCAACAGCCTAAACATAAGTTACCCTCATCTGTCACACTATTACCCTCTATGTGCTTCTCTTCAGCAGCACAGATAGGTAGCAGACTACACTTCCCATTATTCTTTGCCGACATGCATTCCAGGCTGTTGTTCCTCAGCAGCAAGTGGAATACAAGGGAAGGAAAAGTCTTCACCATCATGTTGATCTCCTATTGAACCCCCTTGTTATTGTTGTCCCAAATACAGCTCCAATCCTCTGCCTTTTCATGGACACTTCACTCACCCTCCAATAATTCTTAGCACTGGAACGGAGCATGTTTGACCAGTCATCCAAACTGGTCATTTTTGACCGGAAAACGAACTACAGATCATAACCCTATGGAATGAGCGATAAACATTCCATTTTCTGCCTGTATTTGGTAAATGGCAACTAAAACATGGTTGCTGCTGCAAACTACCCCAGTTCATTACATGGTTTTCTATGGGAAACAGAGTTGCTATCCACACAGCGCGGTTTTGGCTGCAGCTTTGGTGCCGCGGCCTTGCCATGCGTGTGTGAGAAGTCTCCTGTCAATTCTTGCAGCGAGTCTTTGGCGCAGTTGGTGCGCGGGTTTAGTCCTGCCTATTAATTTGTATGGGCAAAAACCTCGCCGCAAACCGTGCCCAAAAAACACGCCCCAACCGCGCTGAAACCCGAACCGATAGACCTCGTCAGAAGACGGGAGTCTGAGGCGCGATTTGGATGAGGTTTTGGCCGCGGCAACCGCGCCGAAACCCGCGGCCAAATCCGCCGTGTGAACAGGGCCTTACTTGTACAGCTCACGTGTATCCAGGAATTGGCGCCTGGTTACAGTGAAGGGATTGTATGTTTACACGCGATGAGGATTTGACATGGTTTTTGAGACGTGCATTTTTTTTGCATGGTTTTTATTTTGAACAGCCTACACGTTCACAGTTAAAATTAACCGCATGGGTACCTCAACTCCACCCTCAAAATAGTTTTAAAAAAAGGCTCCATTTTGTACCATCACATTGCGAGCCGTGTGTTTGTCTGCACCAGCTTTATCTACACTTCTTGGAAATACAGATAATACACATACAAAAAAAAAATAGCCAGAAAAGCAATGTTCTGTGACTACACAAAATGGAGGTTTTCCAGATACTCCGATACAAAATGGTCCAGCATTGTCGCCTGAGGAGGGTAAGTCTAAAACCCTTTTATTTGTGTGTGTGGGTTTTTGGTTTTTTTTTTATATATTTAAAATATATTATATAATATATATAATATATATATATATAAATATATATTATATATTATATTATATATTATATATAATATAAAAATTTAAAAAAACATATACAAAACACACACCCGTCTTTAACCCCTTAAGCTCCGGGCCTGAACAGTAGTTAATGACCAGAATTTTTTTTTTAGTTTTTGCCTCCTCGGTTACTCACTTGAACTTTTTCATTTTTTCAATGACGCAGTTGTATTTTTTTTATTTCTATTTTTATTGCATATCTAATAAAGTGTATTCTTGAAGAATTTTCTACTCAAACCTGAGCACGAGTGCTGGAGTTGCTACTTCGTCATTTCCTGTGCAGTTGTATGAGGCCTTGTTTTATTCAGGACAAGTTGTACTTTATGGAGGGATAGTTTAAGTTCACTTAGAAATTATTGCAGAATTTTTTTTTTTTATTATTTAAATTTTTTTTTTACACCACTCCACACTTAATAACTTGTTAAATTAATTCTACAGGTTATTATGGTCGTGTGGATACCTAATATGTGTAGGGTTTCTTTTGTGTGTAACGTATGCACAATTCTTTTTTTATTAGATATTTATATTATTTTTTTTATTTTTTTTTACAATTTTTATATTTTTTTTACAATCCCCTGAAGGGAGAACTGTTTTACTTTTTTTTTTTTTTTTTAAAACACTTAGTAATGTATTAGCATATTCATATATACTAATACATTCTAATATGTGTCTGACACAGGCAGTGATTAGGACAGCACACCAGTGTGTCTTGGTCACTGGCTTAGTACACAGACAGCTCTGGGGCCACTCTAGGTCCCCAGTGCTGACTGTGCAGCCGTTCCCCGAGCTCTGACGGGTCACAGGGAGTCCCGATCACCCGACAGAGCAGGGGAACCCTTTGATTGCGCTGCGGCAACGCACCGCCGCAGTCAAAGGGTTAAAGCACCGGGTTGCGGAGGTTTCCTCCGCTCGCCGGTGCTTGCAGGGGATGCTCTGGGATCGGGCTGTGTAGTACAGCCCCCGATCTCAGTGCAGCTGTGGCACCGCAAACCCTGAAGTCTACAGCCAAAAGACGTCACTGTAGACAAACAACCTGCACCAGCCGACGTCAAAAGATGGTGCGCGGTCATTAAGGGGTTAACATGGTTCAAAACAGCTTCCAAAATCGTACCCCTCTTGTGAAGGTCTCCCATTCATTCCTATGGGGATGTTCCGCATTGAAAAAGGCTTGAAGAACTGAAATGACACTTTCAGAGCCAAAAAACAGTGTCTAAAATAAGTGCATCATGTGAACTACGATATGGTTTACCATAAGAATCAATTAAAATGAATGAGGGTGTTCTGGAAGCTTTTTGGACGATGTTTCGGGCACAGAAAATATGCCGTGTGAACATATCCTCTACAGCGATGAGATTGTCAAAACACATTATGCAATAAGCAGCAAAAACCTTAAATCAGATCTATACATTACATAGTGCCTCCAGGCATTTATCTTTAGTTTTTCTTAGGCTAAAACCGTTCATGTCCAGTGCATGTAAAAAAAAAAAAAAACTGTGTGTGTTTTGCAGTTTTTGCTGCTTTTTTTTTTTTTTTTGCAAAAATGCACAGCATTTGTATTGGGGTGGATTTGTGCAAAAAAAAAAAAAGAGCCAAATAATGCACAAAGTATGTCTGGCGGTTCACATAAACTTCAAAAGTAAATTTTCTGCCCTGCTCTGTCATTTTTAGCAACTCGTTTCAAAAATGACCGGGAGCAGAGAAAAAAACAAAAAACCCACACGTTCTGTGGAGATGACAGGACTTTTTTACTATTAAAGTCTATGGGACCTGTTTGCAGTCGTTTTCTCAGCAGTTTCAGAAAAAGAAAAAACACTGATAAACGACCGAAAATTCAAGCAGTGGAGACAGAGCCTTATATATTGCCCATGCCTCTTGTTCCATTATCAGAAATTGATGAATGGCACCCTGTGAATGGTAGGAAACAGTTTAAAGGTCGTAGGGGACACATGGATTCTGTTCTATAGGACTTGCTAAAAATATCCTGAATCAGTAAAGGCATGTTCACACGGCTTAAAATGGGCCGTATTTCGGTCCGTAATTACGCCAATTACGGGCCGAAAACGGCCCATTCATTACGGTAATTCACAGTTCTCATAGAGAACTATGGATTACGTCTCATCTCCCCGCCCGGCGGATTCGCCGGGCGGGGAGAGAATTGACATGTGAATTACTAGCGGTGTATACGCTCCGCTGGCAATTCAAGTCAATGGGCCGGCCCCCCGCTCCCGCCCCCGTCCACACGGCGTAATTGCGGGGCGTAATTACGGCCCGCAATTAAGCCGTGTGAACATAGCCTAAGGGTCATTGACAACCCATTTTGGTAAAACAAATGTGCAGAACTAGGTTTAGCAGGAAACAAAAGTAGGATTTGGTTCCCTTCACTTGTACAGGCTTCCTTTACACCAACTCATCTGCACTCTGATGAGCTAGTGCACATGTCCAGTTCAATCCAGCCCGTCATTTTAGGGGGCCCATGGCTGGCTAGATGGACAAGGACCTGAAGCAGAAAGTCCAGCTTTCCACCTTCCCTAGAGGACACAGCCAGTTAGCATCTTAGATGTGTAGCACCTATATGCACCTTAGCTCTCCTCTGTTCAGCAAATAAAAGCTGTGACACGGCTCCAACAGCCCTATCCAGCCTTTAATGGCAACCATAATACTAATGTGGCCATCAGAGAGGAGCATACACCCCCTGTGAGCTGGGAGGCAGCATCCTCCATAGGCAGTAAATAATGTGTATACATGTAAGTATTGTCCGCCAATATGGTTTTGACATGCATTCAACTATGTAGGAAATATTCAGAACTGGCAGGTTTAAAACATTTCTGAGATTGTCCCTTTCATCTGAATGGGGACTTGTAGAAATCCATGCATGTGCTCCAGACAAGAGCCAGAGAATATGCCCCAAATGTTATTCAGGAGGACATTCCAATAATGTACTGTTACCCTAAGGGCATGTCCCCACGGCACGGGTTTTCGGCCGGTTTGCGGTTTTTCAGACCGCCTGAAAAACCGACCGAAAATGAGCACAATGGTGCTCTATGGAAAACCCGTGCAGCAGTCCCCAATGCACGGGTTTTCCGTCCCGACTGTTTTGTCGCCAGGGGTCCGGCGACAAAACATTGTACATGCACAATCTTCCGTCCGGTTTCCGGACAGAACATGTGCATGTCAATGAGAGGGGGGAGGGCTGTTCTCCGCTCATCGCGGAGAAAAGCCATCCCCCCACGGCCGGTATTTGTCCTGTGCCGTGTGAACGGCCCCTAAAGGTTTGTTCACACGGGCAAATTTCAGCGCGCATTTGCGCTCTAATACGGGCGACATGCACGCCGAAATTACAGTAATCCACAGCTCTCAGAACTATGGATTACTCCTCCTCTCCCCGGTCGTACAATACGATTGTATTGTACGCGCGGAGAAATAAGTGACATGTCAATTATTTACAGCGAGTATGTGGCTGCGAGTAATGCAAGTCTATGGGGCCGCCATAATCACCTCTCCCAGAGCTTGTGTTCCCCCGATCCCCAATTACATTATACTGCAGCCAATCACTGATATGTGGTCACATGCTGTACGTGTAAGCATGTTAGTAAATCACAGATTGGTTGCATGGTTTTACAGTCAGATTTTGACACTGGTGAAAACTTATCAACCATCCACATAGAAAATCTGAGCCGTAAACTACACGGCTCAGGTTTTCTGAGGCAGGATTTTAAAATGGACAGTTTTGCAAAAAACTTGGAATATTTACATTCTTCCCTTGGATTTAT
This sequence comes from Phyllomedusa bahiana, assembly GCA_025379985.1. NCBI lineage: Eukaryota > Metazoa > Chordata > Amphibia > Anura > Hylidae > Phyllomedusa > Phyllomedusa bahiana. The sequence goes on along the minus strand of JAODAL010011062.1, from coordinate 21,672 downwards.
GGCTGAAAAACATACTGTTCAATGGTATATGGGCCGGCCGAATGCAAAATCAGACAGGAAAATCCACCCACAAAAAGTGACAAACGAAAACAGATTGTAAAATACCGTCCAATTCGGTTATAGAATCTTGCCGGTATTTTAGACAAAACCTTTAAGTTTCAGATTTTGCACCACTTGGCTCATATAACGCATGGTTAAAGCCGCAGGTCATTATTAAAGATAAAACCTACTTTATTCCCAATGTTAAAAAAAAATAAAAAGTGCTATAAAGGGGTTGTCGGGATCTACCTTCTACAACAAATAAGTGCTGCTGTTGTCACAACCACATACAGCTATCTTCACCTGCGGCCATACTGGTCATCATGGCTGCAGCAGGCACATGCCATTGCCCCCTGTGTTCTGGAGCAAAGGGAGAAGGTCATTGGTATGTGACTACAGCTGCCAATCCAACTGGATCAGTGACAATCTGCTACCAGCAGAAGAAGAGAAGCTACCTCATCACTGGAGGGGAGGATACCAGTTTGTGACAGCAGCACTGATTTAAAGGGGTTGTCCAGGTGTTTCACAGTAAAAGGGCAAGAAACCCTTCTAAGTGTTCAGGGCACTGAAGGTCATTCACAAGGGCCTCCTCTATAGGGCAGAGAAGGAGGTTCTCCAAATTGTGGTACAAGATGACAAAGTTAGTACTCAGCCCAGACCTCTAGTGACCACCTCAACTCTGAGGAAGTTGCCATGAGAGTGGAGCAGCTGTCACCCAACACCTTGGCATGCCCGTATTAAACACCCGCTGAGGGGGTCTGATCCTGCCCCCAACCTAATGTGGTTATTAAGAAGAAAGCTAGAGGGGAATGAATGCAGACTACACAGGGATTGTTTGTAGTCTGTAACCATGGAAACCGTCCTGAGACGCAAGTTATATAAAGACAGATTGCATGCAGCACCTAGGTAATGCAGACGGCCGTGTAAACCGTGGGGCGTGACCGCACAGAGAGCAGAGGGCTGCAGGGGCAGCGGGCGCCCCGTGCCCTTGACAGCTCGGACTTTCCCACGTTACTCTACGCTCACGAGACCTGATTTCCGGTTTCCCATAAGTTTTCTACTCCGCGCACAAAGTTCCCAGGCGGAGGGCGGCCGGCCCTGGCAGCGGGCGGGAAGGTCACTTACCCGAGCAAAGTGAAGGGCACACGGGCTGGCAGCGCTCACCCTCCCTTCCTGCGGGATCACTCTGCCGCTCTCGCCATATTCTTTGTTGGACTCCATCAACTCCCTCCCTCTTTAACCCGTGCCGGGCCGGCGGGGCTGTCACAGCTGTTCCAGCAGACGTGCCGCCCCCTCTGTGGTGGCATGGACTCCGTCCTGTGCCCAGCCTGCTCCCACACGTGAGGAGATAGAGGAGAGCGCGCCATGTACGCGGTAGCCTCACCTGTGCGCCGGACTATGTACGCCGCTCCTCTCGCACAGCCTCCTGTGAAGTGACCCCATGTCCCCCCCTACACTGCTGTCAATGAACTCCGGAATAACACCCCCCCATAACATGGGACGGTCTTCAGCCGGCTGGGAGCCACTAAGCTGTCAGGGCGGTACCCAGTGCGGTGAAGGGGGATGGCATTTCCCCCAAGCTTTGTCCTACTGAGAAGCGCAACAAATTGATAGAGTGGTGGGGGCGCGGCCATGTGTCAGTGAGAGGACAACCATGCTGCTCCGCCTCAGCTCTGCCGCTTCCCGGGCCCCCTAGTCCTTGGAGTGGACGGGACCTATATTGTGCAGTGTCCACAGGTCTGGTAACTCTGGATACAAGTAGTCACCCTGCACTGGGCTGTCCGTAGACCATGTCACATCACCAGCCTGCGGCACATGGACTGAAGGAAGAGCCAACTAGTGGTCCCATCAACACAGCATTCATTGGTTGCAGTACGAGCCCCCACAAACCTATGGGAAACTGTTCATTGGTTCTGGAGCCTATAAGTGAAGCATGGAACGAATACAGATAAAGGGCCACATATATGAACACTGTCTAGGTCTAAAATGCACTTTGTTGCCTATAGCAACCAATCAGCGCGCCTCTCATTTTCTCAGAGCACCATATGAAATGAAAGCTGCGCTCTGATTGGTTGCTATGGGCAACAAAGAAAGCCAGACAGTTTTCATACATGTGGCCCAAAGTCCCTCCACAGATCCGACAGGGAAGAGCTCCTTTGGGTCTTGTACTTGATACACAATGGGGCTCATTTCTCAAAACCGCACACCTGTCTTCGTTGTCCATAGCAAGCAGAGCGCAGAGTAGTGAAAAAATGAAAGCTGAGCTCTGAATGGTTGCTATGAGCAACGAAGACAGGTATACTGTTAGGGGACAGTCGCATGAAGTATTTTTCAGCACTGACACTGCACAGAAAGCACTTTGTTTCCTTGTTGAAAATTCTGCACTTGCAAATGCGGAAATTCAACAAGGAAACAATGGCATCCCGAGACAGATTTCTGCCCCTTTGACTTTATAATTAAAGCACCTCAAAGAATTGACATGTCAGTGGTATGCAGGCGTGTACAGTATTAGCCAGAAATACTCCAGTAAAATCAGCGTCCACAAAATACAATGTGAACATATCCTTAGACAGTTTTGATAAATGGGGCCCATTGTACCCCCTGGTGCCTAAGGGAGCCACACTGCACTGTATAGAAGCACTACTAGACCACCAATCACTGCATACACCTCACTAATACATGTAAGAGCAGTACAGGACATGTAGTACCACACTGTACTGTAGAGAGACACTACTAGACCGCCAATCACTGCATGTACCTCACTAATACATGTAAGAGCAGTACAGGACATGTAGTACCACACTGTACTGTATAGAAGCACTACTAGACCGCCAATCACTGCATGTACCTCACTAATACATGTAAGAGCAGTACAGGACATGTAGTACTGCACTGTACTGTAGAGAAGTGCTTCTAGACTGCAATCACTGCATGTACCTCACTAATACATGTAAGAGCAAAACAGGACATGTAGTACCACACTGTACTGTGAGAGGCGCTACTAGACCACCAGTCACTGCAGTACCTCACTAATACATGTAAGAGCAGTACAGGACATGAAGTACACACTGTACTGTAGGAGGCATACTAGACACCAATCACTGCATCACCTCTCTAATACATGTAAGATCAGTACAGGACATGTAGTACCACACTGTACTGTAGAGAGGCGCTACTAGACCACCAATCACTGCATACACCTCACTATACATGTAAGAGCAGTACAGGACATGTAGTACCACACTGTACTGTAGAGAGGCACTACTAGACTGCAATCACTGCTGACCTCACTAAATACATGTAGAGCAGTACAGGACATGTAGTATCCACACTGTACTGTATAGAAGCACTACTAGACCGCCAATCACTGCATGTACCTCACTAATACATGTAAGAGCAGTAGAGGACATGAAGTACAGCACTGTACTGTAGAGAAGTGCTTCTAGACAGCCAATCACTGCATGTACTTCACTAATACATGTAAGAGCAAAACAGGACATGTAGTACCACACTGTACTGTAGAGAGGCGCTACTAGACCACCAGTCACTGCATGTACCTCACTAATACATGTAAGAGCAGTACAGGACATGAAGTACCACACTGTACTGTAGAGAGGCACTACTAGACCACCAATCACTGCATACACCTCACTAATACATGTAAGATCAGTACAGGACATGTAGTACCACATTGTACTGTAGAGAGGCGCTACTAGACCACCAATCACTGCATACACCTCACTAATACATGTAAGAGCAGTATAGGACATGTATTACCACACTGTACTGTAGAGAGGTGCTACTAGACCGCCAATCGCTGCATGCACCTCACTAATACATGTAAGAGCAGTACAGGACATGTAGTACCACACTGTACTGTAGAGAGGCGCTACTAGACCACCAATCACTGCATACACCTCACTAATTAATACATGTAAGAGCAGTACAGGACATGTAGTACCACACTGTACTGTAGAGAGGCGCTACTAGACCACCAAACACTGCATGCACCTCACTAATACATGTAAGGGCAGTACTGGACATGTAGTACCACACTGTACTATAGAGAGGTGCTACTAGACCGCTAATCACTGCATGCACCTCACTAATACATGTAAGAGCAGTACAGGACATGTAGTATGACACTGTACTGTAGAGAGGCGCTACTAGACCGCTAATCACTGCATACACCTCACTAATACATGTAAGAGCAATACAGGACATGTAGTACTGCACTGTACTGTAGAGAGGCGCTATTAGGCTGCCAATCACTGCATGTACCTGCATGTAAGAGCAGAACAAGACATGTAGTACTGTACTGTAGAGAGGTGCTACTACTGTAGATCACCAATCATTGCATACACTGCACTAAGACAAGGGTTTTACAAGTAAAATGTTTATGTTCTAGTGAAGGGCATGCATGGATTGGCGGTCTAGTAGTCAAGCTACAGTAAACTGTGGTACTACATGTTCTTTACTGCTCTCAAACCTGTTCCAGACAGACTTTCTGAAAAATGTGTTTGATGCATCATTTTCATAGTGTTCTATAAACATTGCCATATTACCTGTTTTTTTGTGGGAAAAGCAGTACTTTTTATAGTATCATTTAACGGAATAATCCCTTTTCATTGACTAGCTTTAGGCAAAGGTAAACCTAGATTATAAAATACACTGCTGTTCTGATTTTGCTTCATTTCAGAGTTAGAGCAGTCCTTATCACCTCCTTGTGTACACAAGCTTTCTTAGGTTATTGACCACTTCTCTGCTCTAGAACTCTGGCCACGACGGTGACATCATTCCTTGCAGTGTCTAATCAGCATTACAGGAGCTTGTTCATGTTCTTACTAGGTTAATCCTTTAGAGCTCTGTAGCTTTGTGCCTGATCTTTAGACCCTTTATCACCAATATCCCTCTAACGGACTCCGCTAGAAATAGCAGAGCTGATATGCTGTAGAACCACCCACAGCATGACCAGGAAGTGGGAGACGGAAGCTGGCTGTGAAGAGCAGGGTCTGTGAAACATGGCAAGAATACCATTCTAATGAAATGTATAATGTACAAGGGGAGGTGGAGGGTGAAGGGAGAAGCGAATGCTCCTGCATTTCCCACCAGTGTAGCACTCATTGTAGTAGCCATAATTTTCTTTTGACAGACTTCTGTGAGGGCTCAACAATAGTTTTTAAGTACTGTAATGTCTCATTTGCATTCAGACGCCATCTTGGACCGCCCTGGGGGTTTCTTAGCTTCTGGATCGCTGCTTTCATAAGCGGAATGGCACTCAAACAGAGGGTTCGGTTTAACACTGGCCTCAGGCAGCTTTATTGTTCAGGCACAGTATATAGGCAACAAAACACACAAAATCCTCGGCCGTCTAGCCACTAAATATACTTAAAGTGAGTCCCTCACTAACGTGGTCTATGCCTACCACACAGCACCACAAACAACAATATTCTTACTGTATAATAGGCTTTCCTCAAGCCTCCGGGACCATAGCCTCTCTACAGCTCCATTGTCACTCCAAACTGCAAGCAGCCAACCACGCCCCCTGATCACCTGTACTAGCAGGCCTTTAATAGGTCTCCAGAGACCTACCAAAACCCCGTCCTGGAATGTGGGAATAGCCACCCACCCAAAACTATAGCTGTCCCAAAAAAGCCACCCCATACATAGCCACCTTGCAGCCATTCTAGCTGCTACTGTAAGTGTCAGTAACATATTGTCACTGACACACTATAGGTAGCTTTTCCCCACAAAGACCAGGTCCTTGGTGGCACTTCTGCAGCAGGTCTCTGGCTGCACACCCTCTAGTGCCGGAAACATGGGACTACCAGAGGTCGCTCTGCCATAGTACGTATCACTTCTCTAGCAAAAAGTAATCAATTTTTAGACTACACAATTCACTTTTCAGGATAACGGTGGTTATAAGGAACACATTGCAGGGGTGATGCATCATGTGAGTCAAGGGTTGTGCATCTCTCCTGTATTATACATCCCAAGATTTTATGTTCTGTATTCGTTATCGGTCTGATTTTCTTTCATCTTCAATTTGCATCATTTTGGGTTGACATTTTGCAACATCAGCCCATATCTTGCAAACTAGTTATTGGTTCTGAAGTTACTGTAGTTTCAACTTACATTGGCAGTACTTATTGAATTAAAGCTGTAACTTAAGGAGACAGTGCGTCATCATACACTTTGGGTAACAGCTTATTATGATTTATTCTTTTTGATGCTGCCCGTTTATACTGCTTGTATTCTATTTCATGCACTTATTCTATTCTGTATTCTATTTCAGTGCATGTTTGTCCCCTGAGAAACCTTCGTTTTTGAATTATCAGTTTGCACATTTTGGATTTGCTTCTGTTTTTGAGTTATCATTCAGTACATTTAGGGCTTTTAGAGGGAGTCTGTACAGTAGCAGAGCCGCTCTTTTCAGGGCGATGACCCCGTTGTCAGACAGGGTTAGAGGAGGTACAGTATAGTCATCTCTCCTCCCCTGCTGTTCCCTCTTGTGTATTTTTATAGCCCTTTTGTCTTTTGGCACAATTGTTCTTTAAGCTATATGTATATGATTACCAATTTATTCATTTTCAGCAACCAGTGTTTAGTGACGCTATTCCATTCATATCTTCAAACTGTGAGTGCTTTTGGTCATATATTTGGTTTAATTGAAATTTGAATGTTATTTATCGTCAATGGGGGAAGTGTTATACAAGTCATTTTAACAGTATCTATTAAAAGTTATATTTTAGTTGGGAAATAGTTTTTGCAGTTGATTTTTGCTTTCCTAACACCATATATGTTTTTGTGGCTTTTGCCTCTCACCTCCCTTAAACGTGCCTGGAGTTGTGTGGTATACATCATCTGGTTCCGCAGGGCATTGTTTACTATGAAGCGGTCATCAGTGTGTGTTGGAGTCAAAGGACGTCCACTTTTTTGCCTTTATCTGACTTCCGGGCTCTCTGTATCTTTGTTGCAACCTGCTGATGATACTAACTCTAAACTCAGTGGCCACTTCTGTCTGAGGGCATCCTGCTTGAAGCCTCACAATGGCGAGGTACTGTAGATCAATTGTAAGGTGTTGTCTTGGTCTCATGATGTCAAAATGTAAACAGCATGATGAGGAGGACTGTTTAAATCCCAATTCAAATTGATCCCTTAAATTCATTGGGTGATTCAGGGATCAAACAATTGTTGTGAATTTTGCAATCAAGCTACTTGTTAGAGATCAGGAAGTTGTGCAAAAAGTACTGAAACATTGAACAGATAGATATGTGCATTCTAAAGTTAAGAGATGGGCTCATTTAGTTCATTTAAAAAATGTTCAAGAAACTTTATGTTCATCCTAAAGTTTCAGCCAAAAGCCAAATATCCTTAACTCCTTGTGAGCAGTGTGTAAGATTAAGAGAATAGTCTAGTTCTGCAATACTGGACAGCCCCTTTAAGTAAATATTGTAATTTTTTTCTAATAGTATATACTATTAGGCTATGTTCACACGGCTTATTTCGGGACGTATTTGCGGACGTAATTACGTCCCGAAATACGTTTCAAATAATGAACAATTAGATTAGCATTGAGTCCAATGTAAAATACGTCTCGTCGTTCACACGAGGCGTATTTTCGCGACGTATTTGCGGGCATAAATACGTCCGTAAATACGATCATAAAATTTAGTCCCCTGTCACTTATTGAGGCGTATTTCGCAACGTAAATCCCCACAGTAAAGAATGGGAATTGTATTTACGACGCGAAATACGCGCCACACTTTGTGACACGTATTTGAAACGTATTTCGGGACGTATTTGCGGACATAAATACGTCCGTAAATACGCCCCGAAATAAGCCGTGTGAACATAGCCTTAGAAGATTAGAAACTTAAGAGACACATTTGCAATAATATATAACAAACCAAGGATAAAAAAAAAGTTTAAATGCAACGAATGACCCTATGCCACAGCTACCGTTTAGAATTCAAAGAGTGATTTCAAATTCAGCAAGTGATAGTAGGCATATAAAAAGCATAATGAAAGCTACATTAAATTCTTCAGTTCCAATTTCCCAACTGGCTTCTTGACGAATAAACTCTATATGGCTTTTATATGGCAAAAAAAAGACCAAAGAGTAGCAGACAATTATATTCTCAACTGTTGCTATGGGAGGATTGCACTACTCATGTTTAAAAAACTATTACAAGGCTGCCATTATAGAGCAATCTAGATGTTGGTGGCTCTGTAGCTACTCAAAGCAGTGGGTATCTATGGAAGAGCTTTTGTTGGGTCACTTTGCTTCATTCGGCTTTATGGAAACCTAATCAAACTCTCCCAAAATTCAAAGGTATATCCCCTATAATTTCTACTGGGCTAAGTATGTGGCAAAAATTGAAAGCGAAAAACTCTTATCCCCCTTCTCCCACAAAACATTATCCTTGCTTATATCCAAGATATCCTTTTAAATCTCAACTTGCAGAATTGGATACAAGGGTGTTGTACCGTCAAGGATACCGTCTATCCTACCCTCACACCTGACCTCTACTCTTCACCTCTTCCATAGCATTAAGACCATTCACACAAAACCTAAACAATCCCCTCTTGCTCTATCCCACACACACCTTCTCACACCCTCCCTGCTTCTCCTTGCTGCTGAGGACATATCTCCCAATCCCAGGCCTCCTCAGCACATCCCCACTGTTGTTTCACCTGCCTTTTACAGACCTAGAAGCACAAACTCCTGTAGCCCCTTAACCTAAACCATTCCCCTCACCCCTGCTATCCCTATCCCCATGTCTGGAGCTCTCTGGAATGCACGTTCTGTGTGCAACAAGCTTCCCTTCATCCACGACCTTTTCATCTCACGCGACCTCTCCTTCCTTGGATTAACAGAAACCTGGCTGACCCCTTCTGACACAACTTCCCCTGCGGCACTCTCTTACGGTAGACTCCAGTTTACCCACATCCCCCACTCTGGCAGCAAACATGGCGGAGGTGTCGGCCTTCTTCTGTCAGATGCCTTCTCCTTTGTCCCCATCCCACCTTTGCCCCCCCCCCTCCCCCCTCCTTTGAGGGCACTTGTCCCCTACCCCCCTCAAGGGGTGTTGCTCCCACCCCCAGGCCCTGCCCCCCTCCTTCATCGACCACTTGCTTCGGGCCCCCCCTTTTTCCTCCTGACTCCCAATATATAATGGAAATTTTAACATCCCAATCGACTCCCCTAACTCCACACTAACAAGCTCCGTCACTCTCCTTTTTTCGGCCTTCCCCCAGTGGACCTCTGGACCACTATAAAGATGGACACACGCTGGCCCTCATCTTCACCCACCCTGCCCCCTTTCAAAACCTAAAACCTCCCTCCCCTATCTTGACCAAAAACTTTTCCCCTTTCTCCTCCATCTCTACTCCAGCTGCCCCCCCGCCCAAAATCTGTACACCCATGCGGGAACCCTAAAAAATCTCAACCCCACACTTTTCTAGACCTTTTTGCTCCCCCCCTTCCCCAAACCCTCATTTCTGACCCAACACAGCCCCACTTTCTACAACACAAACAACACCCCACTCTTAAAAGGCGCCCCTCTCAACATAAAAACCCCCGAAAAATTTAATAGAAAAACCCTGGCACAACACTCCACAAAAACAGCTAAGGCAGCTTCCAAAATTGCGAATCCCCACTGGAAGAAAACTCGCCCAACTGACTAACCTCAACAAAAAAATCACGCAAATTTTAAATCTGACCTGCAAACCCAAAAACAAGATTACTTCACCACTCTCATTCCTCTCTGTTGCCAACCCAAAACTTTTTAAACCCCTTAAAGCCCCCCTGTCCCACACCCACCCCCCCCATCTTCCTCTCAGCAGTATTTCGCCACTCATTTCCCAAAAAGATCTTTCCATCAAACAAGTTACCTTCCCCCTCCCCCTCCTCTATTCTTGCGTGTCCCCCTCCCCCCTAATTCATCATCTCCCCCCAAACCTTCTCCCTGCCTATGCAAGTCCCCCCCAACTTCCAAATCCAACCCCCTTTAGTTCGCCCCTCCTAAACCCCCTCCCCCCTGATTAGGGGGTTATAACCCCCCCCCAATTTAAATTTAATTTAAAATTGGCCCCCCCCAAAAAAAATGCCCCATCAAAATTCCTCCCTAAAAAAACCCGTCCCCCGAAACCCCCACTCTGTCCCCAACCCCCAACTCCGCTTCCTTCGTTTAAATCCTTGAACAGGTGTCCTTTTTTCAACTGTCCTCTTTCCTCACCCCCAATCTTTTGGCCCACTAATGGGTTTTCCCGCCCCCACACTCACTAAAACCCGCCCAAAACCCAGGTCCCCCCAACGCCCCTATTAGCTGTAAGGCTCCGTCCTACTCGGGTCCCATAAAAATCTTGACCTGTCTTTTGCCTTTGCCACCGGTCACCCATTCACTCCCCTAACATCCTTTCCCCTCCCTCGGATCACGGTTTTGGCCCTTTCCTGGATCTCCCATACCTCATGATAAACTTTCAGGTTTTCCCCCTTGGCACCCCTTTTCCCTCTCGCCGCCCTCTTTTGGGGTTTCCCCGGGGGGTCGTCCTGGGCCCACTTTTTCCTTTACACTTTGGCCTGGTAGAAGCATTTTCCCAAAGGCTTATTCCCCCCTTTTTGGCGAACCCAACTTTTCTCTGCCCGTTTACTTTCTTTTTCCCGGTTTCCAAACTGCTTTTTGTCTATATCCCCCCTTTTTTCTCCTACCGCTCCTTAAAAAAGAACGGGGAGAAAAAAGAATTATTCTTTACAGTCCCCCTCTACCCCCTCCATGATTCTCATCACTTTTTAACGGCTACACTCCCCTCCCCAGCCCAAACCCTGTTGGAATAACCTTTTACCCAAAACTTCCTAAACCCCATTTCCCCCTTCCTCTCCTCGCCCCCAAAAAAATCTCCCCGAAAACCGCTCAAACCTTCCTTGGCCCCCAAAAAAGCTTTCCCCCCGCCCTTGCTTTTTTCCCCACCTGGCCCCAACACCTCAGATCTCCCCCCCACTCATACCCCGGTAAAGAAATCTTTTTTCAGGTTTCCTATGCCAACATTAAAAGTGTTTCAAAGCCCCCCCACAAAAAACGTCTGCCCCCCACCTTCTGCTCTTCCCCCACCTTCCTTGTAGACTTAAGCCCTTGTGGGCAGGGCCCTCTCTCCCCCTTTTGTACCAGTTTTTAGTTACTTTTTGGCAATTTGAAGTTGACCAATGTTTTGTATGTAACCCCTCCAAGTACAGGCTGTGGGAAACCCAAAGGGCGCCAAAAAAAATTTATAAAAATTTTAATAATAATAATAATAATATATAAAAAAGGACGTCAGTTCTGCAGATTCCCTTCAACCTTTTAACTGAATACGGGAGACTTGAAATCTCTAAGAGAGATTTTTTATAAATATCTCTGTATAAGACTTGAAGGTGAAAACACCTCCTTCTCCCTTTGAATTGATTATTAATCCCGGCCAAAAAAAATTTAAGGGCCCTTTTCCCGTCGATAAGGTTTTCCTGCCTGATGCACCCCTACATAATAAACCATGTAAGGAACCATGTAAGCCTTTGTGGGGCAAATGTTGACTCCGGTTTGTTTCATTGTTGTATACACACTGCTCAAATAAATAAAGGGAACGAAAAAACCCCATCCAAAATCTCAATGGAGAAATATTCAGTTCCCCAATTCTTAAAACCAAAATGTGTAATGCTTTTTAGCAAAAAAAGATCAAGAAAAAATTTATCAAATTTTAAAATCTCTTTGGGGTCTGGATTTTGGAAAGATCCCTAAAATCAAAGTGGAAAATAAATTTCAGAGATCCAACTTCAGTGGAAAATGCACAAGCAAAGAAAAAGGGCCAGTGTGTGTGGCCTCCCTGGCTTATGAAAATCAAACATTCCCCGGACATGCTCCCGATGGGTGGTGGTGTTCTCTTGAGGGATTCCCCCCATAAATTTTATTTTAAAAAATCAACAATCCATACAAATCTGGGTGCCCCAAATGTGCCGGGGGGCTAACCCAACAAGAAAATGATGTAAAAGATGGCTTGGACAGGTCTGGGGGAAAAGGGGAAAGCCCGTCCATATCAATGCCTTCAAAACATGCGGAAATGCTGACCCCACTTCGGGCCCCATAGGCCTAGCATTGACATGCATCAGAAGGAACCCAAGCCCCCCTGCACCTGATATGGTGTCCAATGGGTCTGAGGGCTCAACCCCGTACCCTACTTTGCCACAGCCCACATTATTTTGCCCCCTGGAAGCTCCCCACCCCAGCAACTTTTCTGTGGGTTGAGACCTCTTCTGACCCTTGGGTTGGGGCAAAGACAAAATGCAAGGAAACCAAAACGCCAAAAAAGGGGTGAGAAAAAGGAAAGGTTGGGTGCCCTCACCTGCAAACCCCACTCCTTTATAGGGATTGTCTTATAATTTCCCCATTTAAATTTTTTCCATTGTTTGTTCCATTTGCACAACAGCAGGCGAAATTGATTCACAATAAGTGTTGATTCATTATTGGGCAGGCTGATTTCACAAAAGTGTGATTGACTTGGAGTTACATTGTGTCGTTCACGTGTTATTTTATTTCACGTCTTAATTTATTTTGATTAGTGTTTTGTGTGATGTGTCATGTTCTGCAGGGCAATGGATGACCATTTTATATTTCACACCAGGGCGCTGGAGAATTGTCCTAGTTGGGGGGGAGAAGGACTGCCTCACCTAGACCACATAGATTTTTCCTCACAGCTATGGCTATACTCACTTATTGGCTACCCCAGATTTGACCACACAACCACTGCCACCCACCACAGCTCAGCAGACTCTAGAGCGACCATAGACTCTGGCTGTACCACTATGGCTGTGGTCGGAACACTGTAAGCCATCCTCTGCAGCCAGATCTTTGCTACTATTAACTTACCTTTGCCCTTTCTAGGCCAGGTCCCTTCCAGGCATAATTTTAAGCCTTGACCACCAGGGGGCTGTTTGGGGTCGGAGTCCATTTTGGTGGAGTTGAAGTCATTATAAAATGGACCGACTCCCAAAACCTATAATAAATTGGTACAGTTCAAAGCATTGCCAAGAGCAAGAGGAATTGGGTCTGGCCAGTGTTACTGCTCCCATATCTTCAGTCTCATCAGATGAGTTTAATTTTGAAAAGTATTTGGATGACATGGAGCAGGGAAAGTGTTGCCACAGGGGAAAAGATTACACTCCCATAGCAAACAGATTGACCATATTTCAGCAACATTTTTCACTTGCTTTCAAAAGTAGAATAGCTCAACCATTCATCAAAACGGACTGTGCCGGAGGCAATTTCTTTATACCCTGAGATTGTTAGAGATGTTGCCCCTGTGGTCACCACTTTGCCACCAACCCAAGTTAGTGTAGAGAATCCATTCTCTAGCCAGGAAATAATGAGATCAGATGTGAGGTCATCTATGAAGGAGGATCTGATGGAGGCGATACTATTTCTCAGAAAAAAACTTACAGACTCACTCCACAAATGTTATTCAGTAAGTTTTTGTTGAAAACTGTTACCCGCTTACTGCAGTGTTTTGCATATTTACAATTTTTTTTTAGTTTTTTTGTATTATAAAGTTGTATCCAAAAAATATATTTTACACCGACAAGCAAAAGAGTAACAATGATTTGAACCTTTGACTTTCAGGCTCCATATCTCACCATCCACTACAGCTTTGAATATGAGACTACCAACATTTTATAGACAATCATCTTGACCATCTCATACATAACTTTGACCTGCAACTATTTAGCATATGCTTAGTTCTGCAGATTGTCATATAACTGCATTGTTACGGTTTTGCTCCTGGTGGTGGGAGAATCTTTTTTTCTTCCTGTATACTACAAATTACAATCGGATCTCACTTTCCATAATAGTTCAGTGTGTTTTGGTGTTCCAAGTAAAAAAGGGGTTTACGGGTTCAAGCAGCCTGAAAATTTCCCCAAGAAAAGAAAACGCCTCCGTCACAATACCCCTTTCCACCCAAGAAATTGCCAAACGCCCCATGTGAGGCCCATGCGCGGAAGAATATGAAATGAAGCCCATGACCAAGAGGGGGGCGTCCAGGCACATAAAGGTCTATCATTTTTAAAGGGAAAAGCATGGCAGGGAAGTGGCTCGTAGCTTCGAAGAGTGGATGAGCCCATGTAGACCGGGCAAAAACCATACAAAGTTGGAATATACCCAAAAAAAGGGAAAAAGCCTCGACTTCAATTCGTCAAAAGGCGTTGGAAAAGTTGCAAAAAAAGCAAAAAAGGGGAACTTTTGGGAATTGGTGTTTTGGGACGATGAGCGAAGTCATAGAAAGACTCGATGGCGCAAAGGATCCGAAATTGAAAAAAACTGAAAGTCGGTGGGGGAAACCCTGATGACATGGCGTTTTTTCCCAGCCAAAGATTTGGTACTTGCCGGGTTTTGATTGATTCAATACTGAGCTATATGCGAGTATTCACAGATAGTTACTTCATATACTCAAGTACTATGGGTATGAAAAGGCACAATTTTTCCAGAAGGACAAGACCAAAAAGCAAAATCAAGGTTAAAAAGAAGAAATGGTTCAATGACTAAAGTAAGTTGTGTTTTGGCCTCCACAGCCCCCCGCCTAACCCAAAACGAACACTTGGGGTGATTTGAAAAAAAAGCTGCTTGCCCCCAATATGCCCCGAAGGGGGAACATGTAGAAGAGATGGGTTCAGTTTTTTGGGTAAAGACGTTAAAACTGATCCAGAGCCGAAGGGGCCAGGCAGTATTAAAAGAAAAAAGGGGGATTTACAATGCAAACAAAATAGTTACTGAAAAGGGTTTTGCAAAATAAGAAGATCTAAAACTTAAAGTCAAATTGTGAATCGTAGGTAGAAGATTGTCTAAAAAAATGTGGTGTCTCATTTCAAAGGTAGGGATGGAGAGATAGGAGCCAAAAAGTAAAAAGTCAAAATTGTTCCCATTTTGCTTTCAGTGTATTTCTACCTAAATAGTTTGATTTTGTATCATAAAAAAAGAGCCTGGTTTACCCATTTTTTACAGTAAACTTATATTAACATGCCCCATTAAAAAGGGAGGGGGAAAGTTGGAGTCAGGAGTCGGAGTTGGGGAAAATTAGGAGCGGGCTTTGGCTTATGACTCCCACCCCTGGGGGGCCTTCCCCTGGGCCCAAAGGCGCTCCCCCTGCCATATTTTAAAACAGAGTACAGAACATGGGGTAAAAAAATTTTCTTTAGAGAGGTTACTAAACGCCAATTCTGCTGAAATTTCATAATACGATGTTTTAAAAATATGTTCATAACAAAATAAAAAAAACTTGTTTTTAAGAAAAACATTAACATGCAGTTACATGACAAAAATCTGCAGAACTCACAGATGTAAATAATGGATGTAAAATAGGTAAGTGATTGTCAAAAAAAATGATGGTAGCTCATGTACAAAGCTGTAGTGGATGGTAAGATATGGAGCCTGAAAGTCATAAGATCAAAACATTGTTACCATTTTGCTTGTCAGTTTATATTCTACCTAAATAGCTTGATTATTGTATCATAAGGTGATAAAAAGCCTGATGTTACCATTTTACTACAGTAAATTTTACCTACAGTTCACCAAAATATCTCAGATGGACATGTCCAAGCTGAAAAGTGGCATGGGTCAAAGTACACATTATCCCACATTTCTCTCAGGCCATGAACACCAACATGTCAGTACCTCCCCACCTACAATGGTAATTCAAGACTTTAAAATTGTCAAATGAATGTATGCTGGGTAGCTCTAGCCTTTGAAAATCACTAGGTAAAAATTAACTTACATAAATCTGTACTTCCAGGGAAGTGTAAAATTTAACACTGCACAGATCTTATTAGCCAATAAACATAGAAGAAAAAATAGATTTCATATTAATAGAATGAATGCCAGATTATGCAAGCAGGGCATAAGGAAGAAGAGTTACATGTGTAGTATGCACAGACCACAATACAGTAAGGGGGAATTCATACCTTGCTGTATGCCAGTTTTCTTGTTTGCTAAATAAACATTTTGAACAATCCATGCTTGTACAATAAGGCAATGTTCACACGGCAATGACTGGGACGTATTTCAGCCCGTAATTTGCGCCGTACTTCGCTCAAATACGGGTGAAATATGTCCCAGTCATTACGGTAATCCACAGTTCTCATAGTGAAAATGGATTTAAGTCTCCTCTCCTCGCTCGGAAAATATGCCGCGGGGGGAGTTTAAGGGGAATTTGTAAAATTATTCACGGCGTATCCCGCGCCGTAAATGATAAATGTTTAGGGGGGCCGGGCCCGGCTGCCGGCCCCATCCCCCCCCGCTCGGAGAAAGGCGTAATTGCGGCAAAAATTCGCCCCAAAACAATTACGCCGGGGAAAAAGCTTTTGGGGAACCCTGCCTAAAGGGTTGAAAAATTTTTACATTGCTTAAAACATTTTTCTAAAGGGGGGAAAAAATTTTTTTGGGGAGAGGGGGGCCTATCCCCCAGGGGCCCCAAACATTAGTATATTTTCACCAGACAGGGGTTTAAAAGCTTTGGTTTAAAAATTATTTCTAGTTTATGGTACACAGATGTCTGAATTTATTAACCCCTTCCTGACAATAGACATACCCACATCTTATGCGGGAAGATACTCCTGCACGTGGACGGTGGGTAAAAAACCAGGACATGGGGTTCAAAAGGGCAAAACCCTGCCCATTCACGGGTTTTTTAAACCGGTAAAATTACAATTGGCTTCTTGCACCATTGGCCAGGACAAGAGTTCATGCTGATTAAATCCTTAGATGCAGTGGTCAGCTGTGACCGCATCTAAGAGAAAGACAAAAGGAGCTTCCTCGGCCTTTATCAGCACCTCCCTGGCGCAAACATGGGGGGGTGAAGGTTTTTGAATTGTGGGGGAAAAACCTAACAAGGCTTCTTCTTTTTCTGTGTCCCCCCAATTTTATGGTAAATTGTTATTTTAAAATTTAAAGTACAATACAGTCTAGTCCCCTATGGGAAAAAGGGTGAAAAAAACCCCCAAACTGAAATATTTTAAACGGGCCTTTTCCCCATTAAAAATTTCCCCAATTATCAAATTTTAAAAAAAAAAAATTTAAAGTACACTTTTTGGTATCTTCATGGGGCGAAACGCCCAAACCTATAGTCTCATGTTTTAAAAACCCGCAAAAAACCTTTCGGGGACGCACCCGTTTGGACCAAAAAAAGAAGCCCCATTTTTCAAATCTGATCTATGTCAGTTTATGTGGGTCTAAATGTTTAATACTTTTGCCTATCCATGTGATTTAGAGATTGCTGTCTTGTGACACATTTGTGCTTTAGGTTAGTAATACATTTTGGTCCATACAAGCCTTAATCCTACTACTATAACACTATAGCTTGATCGGTATACTATTCATGCATCTAACCAAGCTGGATGGCAAACCCTGTAACAGCAATATACATTTAAATACTAAACCGTTTTTAGCATTTTACCAGCAGGTTTTTGTTGGTTAGCCACAGTCACGATCCGGCGGTGTCGGTGTCCACTAACCCGACGATCGTCAGTATATGGCAGATCCCATGGGCCTCTACAAGCGTAGATGCTGTAACTCGCAGAGGTAGCCGAAATGCAGTACAGGATAGCAGGTGTTGGTACGGATAACAGGATGCCGCAGGTGTAGCCGTAGGCGGGTAGCGCAGTCCCAGGCAGGTAACAAAACCTGGTACAGTGGCAGATATTCAACGAACTGAGGAAGTTTATCTTTTTTTATACATAGTAAAACATAACAATAACTACATAAGTTTGGTATGACCCGAATCATGCTGACCCGGAGTATGAAGTTGACATATCACATGGTGAACTAAATCAAAATAAAATCTAAACAATGGCAAAATTGCTTTTTTTTCCACCCCACAAAGAAATTCTTTTTTATTTCCCTTTAAATTGTACAGTACATTAAATGGTACCATTATTGAAAATACAACTTGTCCTACAGAAAAAAAGACCTCATAGATCTATGTTGTTAGAAACTAAAAAAAGTTATGGCTGCTGGAAGATGGGGTTAAAAAAAACATGTGGTTGCCAAACAATTCTGTCTCAGGAATTGGTTAATAAACTTAGAAATAAGCAATGAAAAATTTGACAGAATTGGTGATATTGTTGTCTTATGTAAATTCTGTAATTCAAGACTTTAAAGAAAGAGAACAGTGCTCAAAAAAACTGTTAGAAAGATTGCACCTGCATTACTCAGGAAGTTGCCTTAGGTCTTATAAATACACATTAAGAAAGTTTGGGATCCAAAGTGACTTTGACTGATGTAAACATGCTATTCTGAGTTAACCCCATTAACAAAAGGAAAACATAACATACTGTGATAAGTATGTATAAATTTGGAAATAGTGTTGTGCTCTTCTTAATTTATGCAAACATTTTAGTGCTAAATCAGACTCGTAGAATTAATCTACAAATGTAAACTTTTTTCCTTTTTATGCAAAGCTTTGTGGCCATTTGTATTTACATTTATATGTAGCTGCCAACAAATCACAGCTTTCGAGGCCCCCTAGCCATAAAAATCTAGTTAGTATTCACACCACAGTAAAGCATCATTTGATGCGTGGCTAAGTCCATGTATACCATGTCACTGAGAAGTTTATTTATTTATTTGTTCGTTTCCTTAAGGCTATGTTCACATGGTGTAATTTCGGCCGAAATTATGGTAATCCATAACTCTCATAGAGAACTATGGATTACGTCTCCTCTCTCCGCACGTACAATACGATCGTATTGTACGCGCGGGGAGATAAGTGACATGTCACTTATTTGCGGCGCTTTCGCGCCACGAGTAATGCATGTCTATGGGGCCGGTGGGCTACCAGCTCCCCCCACCCCCCATGCCGCGGGAGTACGAGCTGATTAGAGCGACCTCCCGAGACACACGATGTACTGCGGCGCGTACTGTACGCGCCGCAGTACATCGTGTGAACATAACCTAATGCAATATTAAGCATCTTTCTAAATAATGTTCACTAAAAAATGTTTCACATTTTTGTTGCTGCAGTCTGTATGAGCATCCAAGTTGTTAGAGCAGGCTGATCAGACTGTATATATAAAGGAAACAGTGGTGTAGTTGTAGAGGTTGGTGTTGTGTTTGGGCCCCTCAGCCTTCCTCATTACAGCCTGATTACCCCTGTAATGACTGGACGGAGCAATTAAAGGGGGTTTTAATATGAGGTGTAAAAAAAAAAACCCTGCCCTGGCCACTTGCAGCTATCTGCAAGCGGCCATGAATGTGAATGAGGAGGGAGGTGCTTGTGGCATTCACTTTTATGGGAGCTTCCGAATATAACAGAGTGTATAGTGTATAAACCATCACACCTGAATTCATTGTATGGATTATGTTTTACTAATTTTACACAACAGAAATAAGTTTGTAAAAAACTGTGTTTTTATGTCGTCATTATCTGACAGCCATAACGTTTATATTTTTCTGTATATGGAGCTGATTAAGGGAGTTCGTAGGATGCTTTGATCGCTTTTAAATCAACAATTTTGGGGGGTGGGATGAACAAAATACAACAATCCTGAAAGTGTTTTTTTTATTTGTATTTTTTACAGAGGTTACCGTGTGGTATAAATGACATGTTAATTTACTGAGCAGGTCGATATGATTACAATGATACCAAATTGGTATTTTTTATGCTTTACTGCTTTCACACAATAAAAACACCTTTATTTAGAAAAGAAAATGCATTTTTTGCATTGCCATAGTCTTAGAGCAAATTTTTTCTGTATATGAAGCCATGTAGGGGCTTGTTTTTTTACATTATGAGTTGATACTTTCATTGATACCATTTTGAGGGGGAAATTACTTTATGATCGCCTTTAATGAGGACCGATCACCTCCAGAGAAACCTCATGAAGTAACAGAAGACTAAAATACAGACACTTTCTCAAATATGCTTCATCACAATCAAAGCATTTCACCGGTAATTCAGCTTTCTAAAAAAGCGCTGACCCTTTAAGACAGGACTGAAGTTGGGCCACGTCAGCACATGACAGCTTGATGGATCACTATGTTGACTGCTGTGTCAAAGTAACTGCTTCTGAGCTTGAAGAGTCTACTGTGAAAGGGGGAGCCATGAAGTCTACATCATGTGCACACTGATAATCTCTAGGCTGCTATTTCTGTGCTGTATATAACACTAGCAGCAGTGTAATTTAGATGCCAGTAAACCCTGTCAAACTATGTCCTCAGTGTGCTGTACCTGCTGCAGTGTATGCAGTGAGAGACTCAGATAACCCTGTACAAGCAGCTATAACCTCAGCTCCCCCTGCACAGTTGGTATCACCCAACAGAACTAATCACTGCTACATAAAGAAATCTGTCTAAGAAAGTGAAACTAAAATCTGTGCCCCTGTAAAACTGAGGTAAATCCTCTGGATTGCTAATGACAAGTATTGGAAAAAGTCTTATAATTTCATCTACTGTTATATTTTGTGTGTTTGTGTGGAGGTGATAGGTACTCTTTAAGCCCATTTTTGGGAAGCAGGATGAAGAAAATTCAGAAATCCTTATTTTTATTTTTACAGCGATCACACGATCACAATGCTGTATAAATTATATGAAAGTTTTACTCCATGGGGGCGATACGATTATTATACCTAATTTATATTTTTTTTTATAGTGTAGCACTTTTTTTTTTTTTTTTAAAGGGGTTTTAATTGTGTAAAACAAAATTTATGCATCACTTTCTTCTAATAGCCATAGCTTTTTTACTGTTTATGTTGCTGTGTAAGCATTTTTTTGGGGACAAACTGACCTTTTCATTGGTACCACTTTGGAGTTTATAAGACTCTGTCATTGTTTTGTTTTTTTCCTACGGTGTTCATCGTGCGGGTTAAGTAACATGACAGAGTTATAGGCTAGGTCATTATACTTTTTTTTTTTTTTTCTTTTTTTATTACTGTACATGGCCAGGCATGGTGATGTTGTCATAAAAGCGCTCGGCAACCCACGATTGCATCACGTGGGTGCTGATGGAGACTGAGGGCATTCAATTCCCTCTCTCTTTCCCTTATCTGCCATTTCATGATTGATCGCTGCATCTAAAGGTTTCATCAGCGACGTCCGGAGAAAGCTCTAGTCATGGCTCACAACATATGGAGCCAGCTGTCATATACAACTGGTTCCATGCTCCGATCGTGTGGGTTCCGCATGTGAGGATGCGCAATCCTCATGATGTACCCATACGTCAATTTTCAGGAACCCCTTTCCGCCTATGGCTTTGTTAAACACTTAAATGGCTTAGTCCACTAGGGATTCTTGAATTAACCGCTTCCCCACATGTACCACTTAACAATTGTCAGCTTCCCCAGGGACTTTAACCCCTTACCGCCGGAGCCAGTTTTGGCCTCTCTGACAGAGCCCCATTTTTTAAATCTGTCATGTATCACGTTATGTGAGAATAACTTTTTGACACTTTAACCTATCCATGTGATTCAGAGATTGTTTTCTCGTGACACATTGTGCTTTAAGATAGTAAGAAATTTTGGTCCAAAAAATGCTTTTTTATTTGTGAAAATTATCAAATTATCGTGAAAAATGTGAAAAATTTACCAAATTTTTAAAATTTTAAAAATTTTTCATGTAAGGA